>JARGYO010002818.1:0-68244 GCA_029206835.1 Rana muscosa
AGAGATCTGTATATATAGAGAGAAGAGATCTGTATATAGAGAGAGAAGAGATCTGTATAGAGAGAGAAGAGATCTGTATATATAGAGAGAAGAGATCTGTATATAGAGAGAAGAGATCTGTATATAGAGAGAGAAGAGATCTGTATACAGAGAGAGAAGAGATCTGTATATAGAGAGAGAAGAGATCTGTATAGAGAGAGAAGAGATCTGTATATAGAGAGAGAAGAGATCTGTATATAGGGAGAGAAGAGATCTGTATATAGAGAGAAGAGATCTGTATATAGAGAGAGAAGAGATCTGTATACAGAGAGAGAAGAGATCTGTATATAGAGAGAGAAGAGATCTGTATAGAGAGAGAAGAGATCTGTATATAGAGAGAGAAGAGATCTGTATATAGAGAGAGAAGAGATCTGTATATAGAGAGAGAAGAGATCTGTATATAGAGAGAGAAGAGATCTGTATATAGAGAGAGAAGAGATCTGTATATAGAGAGAAGAGATCTGTATATAGAGAGAGAAGAGATCTGTATATAGAGAGAGAAGAGATCTGTATATAGAGAGAAGAGATCTGTATAGAGAGAGAAGAGATCTGTATATAGAGAGAGAAGAGATCTGTATATAGAGAGAGAAGAGATCTGTATATAGAGAGAGAAGAGATCTGTATAGAGAGAGAAGAGATCTGTATATAGAGAGAGAAGAGATCTGTATATAGAGAGAGAAGAGATCTGTATATAGAGAGAGAAGAGATCTGTATATAGAGAGAAGAGATCTGTATAGAGAGAGAAGAGATCTGTATATAGAGAGAGAAGAGATCTGTATATAGAGAGAGAAGAGATCTGTATATAGAGAGAGAAGAGATCTGTATATAGAGAGAGAAGAGATCTGTATATAGAGAGAGAAGAGATCTGTATATAGAGAGAAGAGATCTGTATAGAGAGAGAAGAGATCTGTATAGAGAGAGAAGAGATCTGTATAGGGAGAGAAGAGATCTGTATATAGGGAGAGAAGAGATCTGTATATATAGAGAGAAGAGATCTGTATATAGAGAGAGAAGAGATCTGTATATAGAGAGAGAAGAGATCTGTATATAGAGAGAGAAGAGATCTGTATATAGAGAGAGAAGAGATCTGTATATAGAGAGAGAAGAGATCTGTATAGAGAGAGAAGAGATCTGTATAGAGAGAGAGAAGAGATCTGTATAGAGAGAGAAGAGATCTGTATAGAGAGAGAAGAGATCTGTATATAGAGAGAGAAGAGATCTGTATAGAGAGAGAAGAGATCTGTATAGGGAGAGAAGAGATCTGTATATAGGGAGAGAAGAGATCTGTATATAGAGAGAGAAGAGATCTGTATATATAGAGAGAAGAGATCTGTATATAGAGAGAGAAGAGATCTGTATATAAAGAGAGAAGAGATCTGTATATAGAGAGAGAAGAGATCTGTATAGAGAGAGAAGAGATCTGTATATAGAGAGAGAAGAGATCTGTATATAGAGAGAGAAGAGATCTGTATATAGAGAGAGAAGAGATCTGTATATAGAGAGAGAAGAGATCTGTATATAGAGAGAAGAGATCTGTATATAGAGAGAGAAGAGATCTGTATATAGAGAGAGAAGAGATCTGTATAGAGAGAGAAGAGATCTGTATATAGAGAGAGAGAAGAGATCTGTATATAGAGAGAGAAGAGATCTGTATATAGAGAGAGAAGAGATCTGTATATAGAGAGAGAAGAGATCTGTATATAGAGAGAAGAGATCTGTATATAGAGAGAGAAGAGATCTGTATATAGAGAGAGAAGAGATCTGTATATAAAGAGAGAAGAGATCTGTATATAGAGAGAGAAGAGATCTGTATAGAGAGAGAAGAGATCTGTATATAGAGAGAGAAGAGATCTGTATATAGAGAGAGAAGAGATCTGTATATAGAGAGAGAAGAGATCTGTATATAGAGAGAGAAGAGATCTGTATATATAGAGAAGAGATCTGTATATAGAGAGAGAAGAGATCTGTATATATAGAGAAGAGATCTGTATATAGAGAGAGAAGAGATCTGTATATAGAGAGAGAAGAGATCTGTATATAGAGAGAAGAGATCTGTATATAGAGAGAGAAGAGATCTGTATATAGAGAGAAGAGATCTGTATATAGAGAGAGAAGAGATCTGTATATAGAGAGAAGAGATCTGTATATAGAGAGAGAAGAGATCTGTATATATAGAGAAGAGATCTGTATATAGAGAGAGAAGAGATCTGTATATAGAGAGAAGAGATCTGTATATAGAGAGAAGAGATCTGTATATAGAGAGAGAAGAGATCTGTATATAGAGAGAGAAGAGATCTGTATATAGAGAGAAGAGATCTGTATAGAGAGAGAAGAGATCTGTATATAGAGAGAAGAGATCTGTATAGAGAGAGAAGAGATCTGTATATAGAGAGAGAAGAGATCTGTATATAGAGAGAAGAGATCTGTATATAGAGAGAAGAGATCTGTATATATAGAGAGAAGAGATCTGTATATAGAGAGAGAAGAGATCTGTATATAGAGAGAAGAGATCTGTATATATAGAGAGAAGAGATCTGTATAGAGAGAGAAGAGATCTGTATATAGAGAGAAGAGATCTGTATATAGAGAGAAGAGATCTGTATATAGAGAGAAGAGATCTGTATATATAGAGAGAAGAGATCTGTATATAGAGAGAGAAGAGATCTGTATATAGAGAGAAGAGATCTGTATATAGAGAGAGAAGAGATCTGTATAGAGAGAGAAGAGATCTGTATATAGAGAGAAGAGATCTGTATATAGAGAGAAGAGATCTGTATATATAGAGAGAAGAGATCTGTATATAGAGAGAAGAGATCTGTATAGAGAGAGAAGAGATCTGTATATAGAGAGAGAAGAGATCTGTATATATAGAGAGAAGAGATCTGTATATAGAGAGAGAAGAGATCTGTATATAGAGAGAGAAGAGATCTGTATATAGAGAGAGAAGAGATCTGTATATAGAGAGAGAAGAGATCTGTATATAGAGAGAAGAGATCTGTATAGAGAGAGAAGAGATCTGTATATAGAGAGAAGAGATCTGTATATAGAGAGAGAAGAGATCTGTATATAGAGAGAGAAGAGATCTGTATATAGAGAGAGAAGAGATCTGTATAGGGAGAGAAGAGATCTGTATATAGAGAGAGAAGAGATCTGTATATAGAGAGAGAAGAGATCTGTATATATAGAGAGAAGAGATCTGTATATAGGGAGAGAAGAGATCTGTATATATAGAGAGAAGAGATCTGTATATAGAGAGAGAAGAGATCTGTATATAGAGAGAGAAGAGATCTGTATATAAAGAGAGAAGAGATCTGTATATAGAGAGAGAAGAGATCTGTATATAGAGAGAGAAGAGATCTGTATAGAGAGAGAAGAGATCTGTATATAGAGAGAGAAGAGATCTGTATAGAGAGAGAAGAGATCTGTATATATAGAGAGAAGAGATCTGTATATATAGAGAGAAGAGATCTGTATATAGAGAGAGAAGAGATCTGTATATAGAGAGAGAAGAGATCTGTATAGAGAGAGAAGAGATCTGTATATAGAGAGAGAAGAGATCTGTATATATAGAGAGAGAAGAGATCTGTATATAGAGAGAGAAGAGATCTGTATATAGAGAGAAGAGATCTGTATATAGAGAGAAGAGATCTGTATATAGAGAGAGAAGAGATCTGTATATAGAGAGAGAAGAGATCTGTATATAGAGAGAGAAGAGATCTGTATATAGAGAGAAGAGATCTGTATAGAGAGAGAAGAGATCTGTATATAGAGAGAAGAGATCTGTATAGAGAGAGAAGAGATCTGTATATAGAGAGAGAAGAGATGTGTATAGAGAGAGAAGAGATCTGTATATATAGAGAAGAGATCTGTATATAGAGAGAGAAGAGATCTGTATATATAGAGAGAAGAGATCTGTATATAGAGAGAGAAGAGATCTGTATATAGAGAGAGAAGAGATCTGTATATAGAGAGAGAAGAGATCTGTATATAGAGAGAAGAGATCTGTATAGAGAGAGAAGAGATCTGTATATAGAGAGAGAAGAGATCTGTATATAGAGAGAGAAGAGATCTGTATATAGAGAGAGAAGAGATCTGTATATAGAGAGAGAAGAGATCTGTATATAGGGAGAGAAGAGATCTGTATATAGAGAGAGAAGAGATCTGTATATAGAGAGAGAAGAGATCTGTATATAGAGAGAGAAGAGATCTGTATATAGAGAGAAGAGATCTGTATATAGAGAGAGAAGAGATCTGTATATAGAGAGAAGAGATCTGTATATAGAGAGAAGAGATCTGTATATAGAGAGAGAAGAGATCTGTATATAGAGAGAAGAGATCTGTATATAGAGAGAAGAGATCTGTATATAGAGAGAGAAGAGATCTGTATATAGAGAGAGAAGAGATCTGTATATAGAGAGAAGAGATCTGTATATAGAGAGAGAAGAGATCTGTATATAGAGAGAAGAGATCTGTATATAGAGAGAAGAGATCTGTATATAGAGAGAGAAGAGATCTGTATATATAGAGAAGAGATCTGTATATAGAGAGAGAAGAGATCTGTATATAGAGAGAAGAGATCTGTATATAGAGAGAAGAGATCTGTATAGAGAGAGAAGAGAGCTGTATATAGAGAGAAGAGATCTGTATATAGAGAGAGAAGAGATCTGTATATAGAGAGAAGAGATCTGTATATAGAGAGAAGAGATCTGTATATAGAGAGAAGAGATCTGTATATAGAGAGAGAAGAGATCTGTATATAGAGAGAGAAGAGATCTGTATATAGAGAGAAGAGATCTGTATATAGAGAGAAGAGATCTGTATATAGAGAGAGAAGAGATCTGTATATAGAGAGAAGAGATCTGTATATAGAGAGAAGAGATCTGTATATAGAGAGAGAAGAGATCTGTATATAGAGAGAGAAGAGATCTGTATATAGAGAGAGAAGAGATCTGTATATAGAGAGAGAAGAGATCTGTATATAGAGAGAGAAGAGATCTGTATATAGAGAGAAGAGATCTGTATATAGAGAGAAGAGATCTGTATATAGAGAGAGAAGAGATCTGTATATAGAGAGAGAAGAGATCTGTATATAGAGAGAGAAGAGATCTGTATATAGAGAGAGAAGAGATCTGTATATAGAGAGAGAAGAGATCTGTATATAGAGAGAGAAGAGATCTGTATATATAGAGAGAGAAGAGATCTGTATATAGAGAGAGAAGAGATCTGTATATAGAGAGAGAAGAGATCTGTATATAGAGAGAAGAGATCTGTATATAGAGAGAGAAGAGATCTGTATATAGAGAGAGAAGAGATCTGTATAGAGAGAGAAGAGATCTGTATATAGAGAGAGAAGAGATCTGTATATAGAGAGAAGAGATCTGTATAGAGAGAGAAGAGATCTGTATATATAGAGAGAAGAGATCTGTATATAGAGAGAAGAGATCTGTATATAGAGAGAGAAGAGATCTGTATATAGAGAGAGAAGAGATCTGTATAGAGAGAGAAGAGATCTGTATATAGAGAGAGAAGAGATCTGTATATAGAGAGAGAAGAGATCTGTATATAGAGAGAGAAGAGATCTGTATAGAGAGAGAAGAGATCTGTATAGAGAGAGAAGAGATCTGTATATAGAGAGAAGAGATCTGTATATAGAGAGAAGAGATCTGTATATAGAGAGAAGAGATCTGTATATAGAGAGAAGAGATCTGTATATAGAGAGAGAAGAGATCTGTATAGAGAGAGAGAAGAGATCTGTATAGAGAGAGAAGAGATCTGTATAGAGAGAGAAGAGATCTGTATATAGAGAGAGAAGAGATCTGTATATAGAGAGAGAAGAGATCTGTATAGAGAGAGAGAAGAGATCTATATATAGAGAGAGAAGAGATCTGTATATAGAGAGAGAAGAGATCTGTATACAGAGAGAGAAGAGATCTGTATAGAGAGAGAAGAGATCTGTATATAGAGAGAGAAGAGATCTGTATATAGAGAGAGAAGAGATCTGTATATAGAGAGAGAAGAGATCTGTATATAGAGAGAGAAGAGATCTGTATATAGAGAGAGAAGAGATCTGTATATAGAGAGAAGAGATCTGTATATAGAGAGAGAAGAGATCTGTATATAGAGAGAAGAGATCTGTATATAGAGAGAGAAGAGATCTGTATATAGAGAGAGAAGAGATCTGTATATAGAGAGAGAAGAGATCTGTATAGAGAGAGAAGAGATCTGTATAGAGAGAGAAGAGATCTGTATAGAGAGAGAAGAGATCTGTATATAGAGAGAAGAGATCTGTATATATAGAGAGAAGAGATCTGTATATATAGAGAGAAGAGATCTGTATATAGAGAGAGAAGAGATCTGTATATAGAGAGAAGAGATCTGTATATAGAGAGAGAAGAGATCTGTATATATAGAGAGAAGAGATCTGTATATAGAGAGAGAAGAGATCTGTATATAGAGAGAAGAGATCTGTATATATAGAGAGAAGAGATCTGTATATAGAGAGAAGAGATCTGTATATATAGAGAGAAGAGATCTGTATATAGAGAGAAGAGATCTGTATAGAGAGAGAAGAGATCTGTATATAGAGAGAGAAGAGATCTGTATATAGAGAGAAGAGATCTGTATAGAGAGAGAAGAGATCTGTATATAGAGAGAAGAGATCTGTATATAGAGAGAAGAGATCTGTATATAGAGAGAGAAGAGATCTGTATATAGAGAGAAGAGATCTGTATATAGAGAGAAGAGATCTGTATATAGAGAGAGAAGAGATCTGTATATATAGAGAGAAGAGATCTGTATATAGAGAGAGAAGAGATCTGTATAGAGAGAGAAGAGATCTGTATATAGAGAGAGAAGAGATCTGTATATAGAGAGAAGAGATCTGTATATATAGAGAGAAGAGATCTGTATATAGAGAGAGAAGAGATCTGTATATAGAGAGAGAAGAGATCTGTATATAGAGAGAGAAGAGATCTGTATATAGAGAGAAGAGATCTGTATATAGAGAGAAGAGATCTGTATATAGAGAGAAGAGATCTGTATATAGAGAGAAGAGATCTGTATATAGAGAGAGAAGAGATCTGTATATAGAGAGAGAAGAGATCTGTATATAGAGAGAAGAGATCTGTATATAGAGAGAAGAGATCTGTATATAGAGAGAGAAGATATCTTTATATAGAGAGAGAAGAGATCTGTATATGGAGAGAAGAGATCTGTATAGAGAGAGAAGAGATCTGTATATAGAGAGAAGAGATCTGTATATAGAGAGAGAAGAGATCTGTATATAGAGAGAGAAGAGATCTGTATATAGAGAGAAGAGTTCTGTATATAGAGAGAGAAGAGATCTGTATATAGAGAGAGAAGAGATCTGTATATAGAGAGAGAAGAGAGCTGTATATAGAGAGAGAAGAGATCTGTATATAGAGAGAGAAGAGATCTGTATAGAGAGAAGAGATCTGTATATATAGAGAGAAGAGATCTGTATATAGAGAGAGAAGAGATCTGTATACAGAGAGAGAAGAGATCTGTATATAGAGAGAGAAGAGATCTGTATATATAGAGAGAAGAGATCTGTATATATAGAGAGAAGAGATCTGTATATAGAGAGAAGAGATCTGTATATAGAGAGAGAAGAGATCTGTATATAGAGAGAAGAGATCTGTATAGAGAGAGAAGAGATCTGTATATAGAGAGAGAAGAGATCTGTATATAGAGAGAGAAGAGATCTGTATACAGAGAGAGAAGAGATCTGTATATAGAGAGAGAAGAGATCTGTATAGAGAGAGAAGAGATCTGTATAGAGAGAGAAGAGATCTGTATAGAGAGAGAAGAGATCTGTATAGAGAGAGAAGAGATCTGTATATAGAGAGAGAAGAGATCTGTATATAGAGAGAAAAGAGATCTGTATATAGAGAGAGAAGAGATCTGTATATAGAGAGAGAAGAGATCTCTATATAGAGAGAAGAGATCTGTATATAGAGAGAGAAGAGATCTGTATATAGAGAGAGAAGAGATCTGTATATAGAGAGAGAAGAGATCTGTATATAGAGAGAGAAGAGATCTGTATATAGAGAGAGAAGAGATCTGTATATAGAGAGAGAAGAGATCTGTATATAGAGAGAGAAGAGATCTGTATATAGAGAGAGAAGAGATCTGTATATAGAGAGAGAAGAGATCTGTATATAGAGAGAGAAGAGATCTGTATATAGAGAGAGAAGAGATCTGTATATAGAGAGAGAAGAGATCTGTATATAGAGAGAGAAGAGATCTGTATATAGAGAGAGAAGAGATCTGTATATAGAGAGAGAAGAGATCTGTATATAGAGAGAGAAGAGATCTGTATATAGAGAGAGAAGAGATCTGTATATAGAGAGAGAAGAGATCTGTATATAGAGAGAGAAGAGATCTGTATATAGAGAGAGAAGAGATCTGTATATAGAGAGAAGAGATCTGTATATAGAGAGAGAAGAGAGCTGTATATAGAGAGAAGAGATCTGTATATATAGAGAGAAGAGATCTGTATATAGAGAGAAGAGATCTGTATATAGAGAGAAGAGATCTGTATATAGAGAGAAAAGAGATCTGTATATAGAGAGAGAAGAGATCTGTATATAGAGAGAGAAGAGATCTCTATATAGAGAGAAGAGATCTGTATATAGAGAGAGAAGAGATCTGTATATAGAGAGAGAAGAGATCTGTATATAGAGAGAAGAGATCTGTATATAGAGAGAGAAGAGATCTGTATATATAGAGAGAAGAGATCTGTATATAGAGAGAGAAGAGATCTGTATATAGAGAGAAGAGATCTGTATATAGAGAGAGAAGAGATCTGTATATATAGAGAGAAGAGATCTGTATATAGAGAGAGAAGAGATCTGTATATAGAGAGAGAAGAGATCTGTATATATAGAGAGAAGAGATCTGTATATACAGAGAGAAGAGATCTGTATACAGAGAGAGAAGAGATCTGTATATAGAGAGAGAAGAGATCTGTATATATAGAGAGAAGAGATCTGTATATAGAGAGAAGAGATCTGTATATAGAGAGAAGAGATCTGTATATATAGAGAGAAGAGATCTATATATAGAGAGAGAAGAGATCTGTATATAGAGAGAGAAGAGATCTGTATATAGAGAGAGAAGAGATCTGTATATAGAGAGAGAAGAGATCTGTATATAGAGAGAGAAGAGATCTGTATATAGAGAGAGAAGAGATCTGTATATAGAGAGAGAAGAGATCTGTATATAGAGAGAGAAGAGATCTGTATATAGAGAGAAGAGATCTGTATATAGAGAGAGAAGAGATCTGTATATAGAGAGAGAAGAGATCTGTATATAGAGAGACAAGAGATCTGTATATAGAGAGAGAAGAGATCTGTATATAGAGAGAAGAGATCTGTATATAGAGAGAGAAGAGATCTGTATATATAGAGAGAAGAGATCTGTATATACAGAGAGAAGAGATCTGTATACAGAGAGAGAAGAGATCTGTATATAGAGAGAGAAGAGATCTGTATATAGAGAGAGAAGAGATCTGTATATAGAGAGAAGAGATCTGTATATAGAGAGAGAAGAGATCTGTATAGAGAGAGAAGAGATCTGTATATAGAGAGAAGAGATCTGTATATAGAGAGAAGAGATCTGTATATAGAGAGAAGAGATCTGTATATATAGAGAGAAGAGATCTGTATATAGAGAGAGAAGAGATCTGTATATATAGAGAGAAGAGATCTGTATATAGAGAGAAGAGATCTGTATATAGAGAGAAGAGATCTGTATATATAGAGAGAAGAGATCTATATATAGAGAGAGAAGAGATCTGTATATAGAGAGAGAAGAGATCTGTATATAGAGAGAGAAGAGATCTGTATATAGAGAGAGAAGAGATCTGTATATAGAGAGAGAAGAGATCTGTATATAGAGAGAGAAGAGATCTGTATATAGAGAGAGAAGAGATCTGTATAGAGAGAGAAGAGATCTGTATATAGAGAGAGAAGAGATCTGTATATAGAGAGAGAAGAGATCTGTATATAGAGAGAAGAGATCTGTATATAGAGAGAGAAGAGATCTGTATATAGAGAGAAGAGATCTGTATATAGAGAGAGAAGAGATCTGTATATAGAGAGAGAAGAGATCTGTATATAGAGAGAGAAGAGATCTTTATATAGAGAGAGAAGAGATCTGTATATAGAGAGAAGAGATCTGTATATAGAGAGAGAAGAGATCTGTATATGGAGAGAAGAGATCTGTATATAGAGAGAGAAGAGATCTGTATATAGAGAGAGAAGAGATCTGTATATAGAGAGAGAAGAGATCTGTATATAGAGAGAGAAGAGATCTGTATATAGAGAGAGAAGAGATCTGTATATAGAGAGAGAAGAGATCTGTATATAGAGAGACAAGAGATCTGTATATAGAGAGAAGAGATCTGTATATAGAGAGAGAAGAGATCTGTATATAGAGAGAGAAGAGATCTGTATATAGAGAGAGAAGAGATCTGTATATAGAGAGAAGAGATCTGTATATAGAGAGAGAAGAGATCTGTATATAGAGAGAGAAGAGATCTGTATATAGAGAGAGAAGAGATCTTTATATAGAGAGAGAAGAGATCTGTATATAGAGAGAAGAGATCTGTATATAGAGAGAGAAGAGATCTGTATATGGAGAGAAGAGATCTGTATATAGAGAGAGAAGAGATCTGTATATATAGAGAGAAGAGATCTGTATATAGAGAGAGAAGAGATCTGTATATAGAGAGAGAAGAGATCTGTATATAGAGAGACAAGAGATCTGTATATAGAGAGAAGAGATCTGTATATAGAGAGAGAAGAGATCTGTATATAGAGAGAGAAGAGATCTGTATATAGAGAGAGAAGAGATCTGTATATAGAGAGAGAAGAGATCTGTATATAGAGAGAGAAGAGATCTGTATATAGAGAGAGAAGAGATCTGTATATAGAGAGAAGAGATCTGTATATAGAGAGAGAAGAGATCTGTATATAGAGAGAGAAGAGATCTGTATATAGAGAGAGAAGAGATCTGTATATAGAGAGAAGAGATCTGTATATAGAGAGAGAAGAGATCTGTATATATAGAGAGAAGAGATCTGTATAGAGAGAGAAGAGATCTGTATATAGAGAGAGAAGAGATCTGTATATAGAGAGAGAAGAGATCTGTATATAGAGAGAGAAGAGATCTGTATATAGAGAGAAGAGATCTGTATATAGAGAGAGAAGAGATCTGTATATAGAGAGAGAAGAGATCTGTATATATAGAGAGAAAAGATCTGTATATAGAGAGAGAAGAGATCTGTATATAGAGAGAGAAGAGATCTGTATAGAGAGAGAAGAGATCTGTATATATAGAGAGAAGAGATCTGTATAGAGAGAGAAGAGATCTGTATATAGAGAGAGAAGAGATCTGTATATAGAGAGAGAAGAGATCTGTATAGAGAGAGAAGAGATCTGTATATATAGAGAGAAGAGATCTGTATAGAGAGAGAAGAGATCTGTATATAGAGAGAGAAGAGATCTGTATATAGAGAGAGAAGAGATCTGTATAGAGAGAGAAGAGATCTGTATATATAGAGAGAAGAGATCTGTATAGAGAGAGAAGAGATCTGTATATAGAGAGAGAAGAGATCTGTATATAGAGAGAGAAGAGATCTGTATATAGAGAGAGAGAAGAGATCTGTATATAGAGAGAGAAGAGATCTGTATAGAGAGAGAAGAGATCTGTATATAGAGAGAGAAGAGATCTGTATATAGAGAGAAGAGATCTGTATATATAGAGAGAGAAGAGATCTGTATATAGAGAGAAGAGATCTGTATATAGAGAGAGAAGAGATCTGTATATAGAGAGAGAAGAGATCTGTATAGAGAGAGAAAAGATCTGTATATAGAGAGAGAAGAGATCTGTATATAGAGAGAAGAGATCTGTATATAGAGAGAGAAGAGATCTGTATATAGAGAGAAGAGATCTGTATATAGAGAGAGAAGAGATCTGTATATAGAGAGAGAAGAGATCTGTATATAGAGAGAGAAGAGATCTGTATATAGAGAGAAGAGATCTGTATATAGAGAGAGAAGAGATCTGTATATAGAGAGAGAAGAGATCTGTATATAGAGAGAGAGAAGAGATCTGTATATATAGAGAGAAAAGATCTGTATATAGAGAGAGAAGAGATCTGTATATAGAGAGAGAAGAGATCTGTATATAGAGAGACAAGAGATCTGTATATAGAGAGAGAAGAGATCTGTATATAGAGAGAGAAGAGATCTGTATAGAGAGAGAAGAGATCTGTATATAGAGAGAGAAGAGATCTGTATATAGAGAGAGAAGAGATCTGTATAGAGAGAGAAGAGATCTGTATATAGAGAGAGAAGAGATCTGTATATAGAGAGAGAAGAGATCTGTATATAGAGAGAGAAGAGATCTGTATATAGAGAGAGAAGAGATCTGTATATAGAGAGAGAAGAGATCTGTATATAGAGAGAAGAGATCTGTATATAGAGAGAGAAGAGATCTGTATAGAGAGAGAAGAGATCTGTATAGAGAGAGAAGAGATCTGTATATAGAGAGAGAAGAGATCTGTATATAGAGAGAGAAGAGATCTGTATATAGAGAGAGAAGAGATCTGTATAGAGAGAGAAGAGATCTGTATAGAGAGAGAAGAGATCTGTATATAGAGAGAGAAGAGATCTGTATATAGAGAGAGAAGAGATCTGTATATAGAGAGAGAAGAGATCTGTATATAGAGAGAAGAGATCTGTATATAGAGAGAGAAGAGATCTGTATAGAGAGAGAAGAGATCTGTATAGAGAGAGAAGAGATCTGTATATAGAGAGAGAAGAGATCTGTATAGAGAGAGAGAAGAGATCTGTATAGAGAGAGAAGAGATCTGTATATAGAGAGAGAAGAGAGCTGTATATAGAGAGAAGAGATCTGTATATAGAGAGAAGAGATCTGTATATAGAGAGAGAAGAGATCTGTATATAGAGAGAAGAGATCTGTATAGAGAGAGAGAAGAGATCTGTATATAGAGAGAGAAGAGATCTGTATATAGAGAGAGAAGAGATCTGTATATATAGAGAGAAGAGATCTGTATATAGAGAGAGAAGAGATCTGTATATAGAGAGAGAAGAGATCTGTATATAGAGAGAGAAGAGATCTGTATATAGAGAGAAGAGATCTGTATATAGAGAGAAGAGATCTGTATATAGAGAGAAGAGATCTGTATATAGAGAGAAGAGATCTGTATATAGAGAGAGAAGAGATCTGTATATAGAGAGAGAAGAGATCTGTATATAGAGAGAAGAGATCTGTATATAGAGAGAAGAGATCTGTATATAGAGAGAAGAGATCTGTATATAGAGAGAGAAGAGATCTGTATATAGAGAGAAGAGATCTGTATATAGAGAGAAGAGATCTGTATATAGAGAGAGAAGAGATCTGTATATAGGGAGAGAAGAGATCTGTATATATAGAGAGAAGAGATCTGTATAGAGAGAGAAGAGATCTGTATATAGAGAGAGAAGAGATCTGTATATAGAGAGAGAAGAGATCTGTATATAGAGAGAGAAGAGATCTGTATAGAGAGAGAAGAGATCTGTATAGAGAGAGAAGAGATCTGTATATAGAGAGAAGAGATCTGTATATAGAGAGAGAAGAGATCTGTATATAGAGAGAGAGAAGAGATCTGTATATAGAGAGAGAAGAGATCTGTATATAGAGAGAAGAGATCTGTATATAGAGAGAGAAGAGATCTGTATATAGAGAGAGAAGAGATCTGTATATATAGAGAGAAGAGATCTGTATATAGAGAGAGAAGAGATCTGTATATAGAGAGAGAAGAGATCTTTATATAGAGAGAGAAGAGATCTGTATATAGAGAGAAGAGATCTGTATATATAGAGAGAAGAGATCTGTATATAGAGAGAGAAGAGATCTGTATATAGAGAGAGAAGAGATCTGTATATATAGAGAGAAGAGATCTGTATATATAGAGAGAAGAGATCTGTATATATAGAGAGAAGAGATCTTTATATAGAGAGAGAAGAGATCTGTATATAGAGAGAGAAGAGATCTGTATATAGAGAGAGAAGAGATCTGTATATAGAGAGAGAAGAGATCTGTATAGAGAGAGAAGAGATCTGTATATATAGAGAGAAGAGATCTGTATATAGAGAGAGAAGAGATCTGTATATAGAGAGAGAAGAGATCTGTATATATAGAGAGAAGAGATCTGTATATAGAGAGAGAAGAGATCTGTATATAGAGAGAGAAGAGATCTGTATATAGAGAGAGAAGAGATCTGTATATAGAGAGAGAAGAGATCTGTATATAGAGAGAAGAGATCTGTATATAGAGAGAGAAGAGATCTGTATATAGAGAGAAGAGATCTGTATATAGAGAGAAGAGATCTGTATATATAGAGAGAAGAGATCTGTATATAGAGAGAAGAGATCTGTATATAGAGAGAAGAGATCTGTATATAGAGAGAGAAGAGATCTGTATATAGAGAGAGAAGAGATCTGTATATAGAGAGAGAAGAGATCTGTATATAGAGAGAAGAGATCTGTATATATAGAGAGAAGAGATCTGTATATAGAGAGAGAAGAGATCTGTATAGAGAGAGAAGAGATCTGTATATAGAGAGAGAAGAGATCTGTATATAGAGAGAGAAGAGATCTGTATATAGAGAGAGAAGAGATCTGTATATAGAGAGAGAAGAGATCTGTATATAGAGAGAAGAGATCTGTATATAGAGAGAGAGAAGAGATCTGTATATAGAGAGAAGAGATCTGTATATAGAGAGAAGAGATCTGTATATAGAGAGAGAACAGATCTGTATATATAGAGAGAAGAGATCTGTATATATAGAGAGAAGAGATCTGTATATAGAGAGAGAAGAGATCTGTATATAGAGAGAAGAGATCTGTATATAGAGAGAGAAGAGATCTGTATATATAGAGAGAAGAGATCTGTATATATAGAGAGAAGAGATCTGTATATAGAGAGAGAAGAGATCTGTATATAGAGAGAGAAGAGATCTGTATATAGAGAGAGAAGAGATCTGTATATAGAGAGAGAAGAGATCTGTATAGAGAGAGAAGAGATCTGTATATATAGAGAGAAGAGATCTGTATATAGAGAGAGAAGAGATCTGTATATAGAGAGAGAAGAGATCTGTATATATAGAGAGAAGAGATCTGTATATAGAGAGAGAAGAGATCTGTATATAGAGAGAGAAGAGATCTGTATATAGAGAGAGAAGAGATCTGTATATAGAGAGAGAAGAGATCTGTATATAGAGAGAGAAGAGATCTGTATATAGAGAGAAGAGATCTGTATATATAGAGAGAAGAGATCTGTATATAGAGAGAAGAGATCTGTATATATAGAGAGAAGAGATCTGTATATAGAGAGAAGAGATCTGTATATAGAGAGAAGAGATCTGTATATAGAGAGAGAAGAGATCTGTATATAGAGAGAGAAGAGATCTGTATATAGAGAGAGAAGAGATCTGTATATAGAGAGAAGAGATCTGTATATATAGAGAGAAGAGATCTGTATATAGAGAGAGAAGAGATCTGTATAGAGAGAGAAGAGATCTGTATATAGAGAGAGAAGAGATCTGTATATAGAGAGAGAAGAGATCTGTATATAGAGAGAGAAGAGATCTGTATATAGAGAGAGAAGAGATCTGTATATGGAGAGAAGAGATCTGTATATAGAGAGAGAAGAGATCTGTATATAGAGAGAGAAGAGATCTGTATATAGAGAGAGAAGAGATCTGTATATAGAGAGAGAAGAGATCTGTATATAGAGAGAAGAGATCTGTATATATAGAGAGAAGAGATCTGTATATAGAGAGAAGAGATCTGTATATAGAGAGAGAAGAGATCTGTATATAGAGAGAGAAGAGATCTGTATATAGAGAGAGAAGAGATCTGTATAGAGAGAGAAGAGATCTGTATATAGAGAGAGAAGAGATCTGTATATAGAGAGAGAAGAGATCTGTATATGGAGAGAAGAGATCTGTATATAGAGAGAGAAGAGATCTGTATATGGAGAGAAGAGATCTGTATATGGAGAGAAGAGATCTGTATATAGAGAGAGAAGAGATCTGTATAGAGAGAGAAGAGATCTGTATATAGAGAGAGAAGAGATCTGTATATAGAGAGAAGAGATCTGTATATAGAGAGAGAAGAGATCTGTATATAGAGAGAGAAGAGATCTGTATATAGAGAGAGAAGAGATCTGTATATGGAGAGAAGAGATCTGTATATAGAGAGAGAAGAGATCTGTATATAGAGAGAGAAGAGATCTGTATATAGAGAGAGAAGAGATCTGTATATGGAGAGAAGAGATCTGTATATAGAGAGAGAAGAGATCTGTATATATAGAGAAGAGATCTGTATATAGAGAGAGAAGAGATCTGTATATGGAGAGAAGAGATCTGTATATGGAGAGAAGAGATCTGTATATAGAGAGAGAAGAGATCTGTATATAGAGAGAAGAGATCTGTATATAGAGAGAGAAGAGATCTGTATATAGAGAGAGAAGAGATCTGTATATAGAGAGAGAAGAGATCTGTATATAGAGAGAGAAGAGATCTGTATATAGAGAGAGAAGAGATCTGTATATAGAGAGAGAAGAGATCTGTATATATAGAGAGAAGAGATCTGTATATAGAGAGAAGAGATCTGTATATATAGAGAGAAGAGATCTGTATATAGAGAGAAGAGATCTGTATATAGAGAGAAGAGATCTGTATATAGAGAGAGAAGAGATCTGTATAGAGAGAGAAGAGATCTGTATATAGAGAGAGAAGAGATCTGTATATAGGGAGAGAAGAGATCTGTATATAGAGAGAAGAGATCTGTATATAGAGAGAAGAGATCTGTATATAGAGAGAGAAGAGATCTGTATATAGAGAGAAGAGATCTGTATAGAGAGAGAAGAGATCTGTATATAGAGAGAAGAGATCTGTATATAGAGAGAGAAGAGATCTGTATATAGAGAGAGAAGAGATCTGTATATAGAGAGAGAAGAGATCTGTATATAGAGAGAAGAGATCTGTATATAGAGAGAAGAGATCTGTATATAGAGAGAAGAGATCTGTATATAGAGAGAGAAGAGATCTGTATATAGAGAGAGAAGAGATCTGTATATAGAGAGAGAAGAGATCTGTATATAGAGAGAGAAGAGATCTGTATATAGAGAGAGAAGAGATCTGTATATATAGAGAGAAGAGATCTGTATATAGAGAGAAGAGATCTGTATATATAGAGAGAAGAGATCTGTATATAGAGAGAAGAGATCTGTATATAGAGAGAAGAGATCTGTATATAGAGAGAGAAGAGATCTGTATAGAGAGAGAAGAGATCTGTATATAGAGAGAGAAGAGATCTGTATATAGGGAGAGAAGAGATCTGTATATAGAGAGAAGAGATCTGTATATAGAGAGAAGAGATCTGTATATATAGAGAGAAGAGATCTGTATAGAGAGAGAAGAGATCTGTATATAGAGAGAAGAGATCTGTATATAGAGAGAAGAGATCTGTATATAGAGAGAAGAGATCTGTATATAGAGAGAGAAGAGATCTGTATAGAGAGAGAAGAGATCTGTATAGAGAGAGAAGAGATCTGTATATAGAGAGAGAAGAGATCTGTATATAGAGAGAGAAGAGATCTGTATAGAGAGAGAAGAGATCTGTATAGAGAGAGAAGAGATCTGTATATAGAGAGAGAAAAGATCTGTATATAGAGAGAAGAGATCTGTATATAGAGAGAGAAGAGATCTGTATATAGAGAGAGAAGAGATCTGTATATATAGAGAGAAGAGATCTGTATATATAGAGAGAAGAGATCTGTATATAGAGAGAAGAGATCTGTATATAGAGAGAGAAGAGATCTGTATATAGAGAGAGAAGAGATCTGTATATAGAGAGAGAAGAGATCTGTATATAGAGAGAGAAGAGATCTGTATATAGAGAGAAGAGATCTGTATATAGAGAGAAGAGATCTGTATATAGAGAGAGAAGAGATCTGTATATAGAGAGAGAAGAGATCTGTATATATAGAGAGAAGAGATCTGTATATAGAGAGAGAAGAGATCTGTATATAGAGAGAGAAGAGATCTGTATATAGAGAGAAGAGATCTGTATATAGAGAGAAGAGATCTGTATATAGAGAGAGAAGAGATCTGTATATAGAGAGAGAAGAGATCTGTATATAGAGAGAAGAGATCTGTATATAGAGAGAGAGAAGAGATCTGTATATAGAGAGAGAAGAGATCTGTATATAGAGAGAGAAGAGATCTGTATATAGAGAGAGAAGAGATCTGTATATATAGAGAGAAGAGATCTGTATATAGAGAGAGAAGAGATCTGTATATAGAGAGAGAGAAGAGATCTGTATATAGAGAGAGAAGAGATCTGTATATAGAGAGAAGAGATCTGTATATAGAGAGAGAAGGGATCTGTATATAGAGAGAGAAGAGATCTGTATATAGAGAGAGAAGAGATCTGTATATAGAGAGAGAAGAGATCTGTATATAGAGAGAAGAGATCTGTATAGAGAGAGAAGAGATCTGTATATAGAGAGAGAAGAGATCTGTATATGGAGAGAAGAGATCTGTATATAGAGAGAGAAGAGATCTGTATATATAGAGAGAAGAGATCTGTATATAGAGAGAGAAGAGATCTGTATATAGAGAGAGAAGAGATCTGTATATAGAGAGAGAAGAGATCTGTATATAGAGAGAGAAGAGATCTGTATATAGAGAGAGAAGAGATCTGTATATATAGAGAGAAGAGATCTGTATATAGAGAGAAGAGATCTGTATATAGAGAGAGAAGAGATCTGTATATAGAGAGAGAAGAGATCTGTATATAGAGAGAGAAGAGATCTGTATATAGAGAGAGAAGAGATCTGTATATAGAGAGAAGAGATCTGTATATATAGAGAGAAGAGATCTGTATATAGAGAGAGAAGAGATCTGTATATAGAGAGAGAAGAGATCTGTATATATAGAGAGAAGAGATCTGTATATAGAGAGAGAAGAGATCTGTATATAGAGAGAGAAGAGATCTGTATATATAGAGAGAAGAGATCTGTATATAGAGAGAAGAGATCTGTATATATAGAGAGAAGAGATCTGTATATAGAGAGAAGAGATCTGTATATAGAGAGAAGAGATCTGTATATAGAGAGAAGAGATCTGTATATAGAGAGAAGAGATCTGTATATAGAGAGAAGAGATCTGTATATAGAGAGAGAAGAGATCTGTATATAGAGAGAAGAGATCTGTATAGAGAGAGAAGAGATCTGTATATAGAGAGAAGAGATCTGTATATAGAGAGAGAAGAGATCTGTATATAGAGAGAGAAGAGATCTGTATATATAGAGAGAAGAGATCTGTATATAGAGAGAAGAGATCTGTATATATAGAGAGAAGAGATCTGTATATAGAGAGAAGAGATCTGTATATAGAGAGAAGAGATCTGTATATAGAGAGAAGAGATCTGTATATAGAGAGAAGAGATCTGTATATAGAGAGAAGAGATCTGTATATAGAGAGAGAAGAGATCTGTATATAGAGAGAGAAGAGATCTGTATATATAGAGAGAAGAGATCTGTATAGAGAGAGAAGAGATCTGTATATAGAGAGAGAAGAGATCTGTATATAGAGAGAGAAGAGATCTGTATATATAGAGAGAAGAGATCTGTATATAGAGAGAGAAGAGATCTGTATATAGAGAGAGAAGAGATCTGTATATAGAGAGAAGAGATCTGTATATAGAGAGAGAAGAGATCTGTATAGAGAGAGAAGAGATCTGTATAGAGAGAGAAGAGATCTGTATATAGAGAGAAGAGATCTGTATATAGAGAGAGAAGAGATCTGTATATAGAGAGAGAAGAGATCTGTATATATAGAGAGAAGAGATCTGTATATAGAGAGAGAAGAGATCTGTATAGAGAGAGAAGAGATCTGTATATAGAGAGAGAAGAGATCTGTATATAGAGAGAGAAGAGATCTGTATAGAGAGAGAAGAGATCTGTATATAGAGAGAGAAGAGATCTGTATATAGAGAGAAGAGATCTGTATATAGAGAGAGAAGAGATCTGTATATAGAGAGAGAAGAGATCTGTATATAGAGAGAGAAGAGATCTGTATATAGAGAGAGAAGAGATCTGTATATAGAAAGAGAAGAGATCTGTATATAGAGAGAGAGAAGAGATCTGTATATAGAGAGAGAAGAGATCTGTATATATAGAGAGAAGAGATCTGTATATAGAGAGAAGAGATCTGTATATAGAGAGAAGAGATCTGTATATAGAGAGAGATCTGTATATAGAGAGAGAAGAGATCTGTATATAGAGAGAGAAGAGATCTGTATATATAGAGAGAAGAGATCTGTATAAAGAGAGAGAAGAGATCTGTATAGAGAGAGAAGAGATCTGTATATAGAGAGAGAAGAGATCTGTATATAGAGAGAGAGAAGAGATCTGTATATAGAGAGAGAAGAGAACTGTATATAGAGAGAAGAGATCTGTATAGAGAGAGAGAAGAGATCTGTATATAGAGAGAGAAGAGATCTGTATAGAGAGAGAGAAGAGATCTGTATATAGAGAGAGAAGAGATCTGTATATAGAGAGAGAAGAGATCTGTATATAGAGAGAGAAGAGATCTGTATATAGAGAGAGAAGAGATCTGTATAGAGAGAGAAGAGATCTGTATAGAGAGAGAAGAGATCTGTATATAGAGAGAGAAGAGATCTGTATATAGAGAGAGAAGAGATCTGTATATGGAGAGAAGAGATCTGTATATAGAGAGAGAAGAGATCTGTATATAGAGAGAGAAGAGATCTGTATATAGAGAGAGAAGAGATCTGTATATAGAGAGAGAAGAGATCTGTATATAGAGAGAAGAGATCTGTATAGAGAGAGAAGAGATCTGTATATAGAGAGAGAAGAGATCTGTATATAGAGAGAGAAGAGATCTGTATATATGGAGAGAAGAGATCTGTATATAGAGAGAGAAGAGATCTGTATATATAGAGAGAAGAGATCTGTATAGAGAGAGAAGAGATCTGTATATAGAGAGAAAAGATCTGTATATAGAGAGAAGAGATCTGTATATAGAGAGAAGAGATCTGTATATAGAGAGAGAAGAGATCTGTATAGAGAGAGAAGAGATCTGTATATAGAGAGAGAAGAGATCTGTATATAGAGAGAAGAGATCTGTATAGAGAGAGAAGAGATCTGTATATAGAGAGAAGAGATCTGTATATAGAGAGAGAAGAGATCTGTATATAGAGAGAGAAGAGATCTGTATATAGAGAGAGAAGAGATCTGTATAGAGAGAGAAGAGATCTGTATATAGAGAGAAAAGATCTGTATATAGAGAGAAGAGATCTGTATATAGAGAGAAGAGATCTGTATATAGAGAGAGAAGAGATCTGTATAGAGAGAGAAGAGATCTGTATATAGAGAGAGAAGAGATCTGTATATAGAGAGAAGAGATCTGTATAGAGAGAGAAGAGATCTGTATATAGAGAGAAGAGATCTGTATATAGAGAGAGAAGAGATCTGTATATAGAGAGAAGAGATCTGTATATGGAGAGAAGAGATCTGTATATATAGAGAGAAGAGATCTGTATATATAGAGAGAAGAGATCTGTATATAGAGAGAGAAGAGATCTGTATAGAGAGAGAAGAGATCTGTATATAGAGAGAAGAGATCTGTATATAGAGAGAGAAGAGATCTGTATAGAGAGAGAAGAGATCTGTATATAGAGAGAGAAGAGATCTGTATATAGAGAGAGAAGAGATCTGTATATAGAGAGAGAAGAGATCTGTATATAGAGAGAAGAGATCTGTATAGAGAGAGAAGAGATCTGTATATAGAGAGAAGAGATCTGTATATAGAGAGAGAAGAGATCTGTATATAGAGAAGAGATCTGTATATAGAGAGAGAAGAGATCTGTATATAGAGAGAGAAGAGATCTGTATAGAGAGAGAAGAGATCTGTATAGAGAGAGAAGAGATCTGTATATAGAGAGAGAAGAGATCTGTATATAGAGAGAGAAGAGATCTGTATAGAGAGAGAAGAGATCTGTATATAGAGAGAGAAGAGATCTGTATATAGAGAGAGAAGAGATCTGTATATAGAGAGAAGAGATCTGTATATATAGAGAGAAGAGATCTGTATATAGAGAGAGAAGAGATCTGTATATAGAGAGAGAAGAGATCTGTATATATAGAGAGAAGAGATCTGTATATATAGAGAGAAGAGATCTGTATATAGAGAGAAGAGATCTGTATATAGAGAGAAGAGATCTGTATATAGAGAGAGAAGAGATCTGTATATAGAGAGAGAAGAGATCTGTATATAGAGAGAGAAGAGATCTGTATATAGAGAGAGAAGAGATCTGTATATAGAGAGAGAAGAGATCTGTATAGAGAGAGAAGAGATCTGTATATAGAGAGAAGAGATCTGTATATAGAGAGAGAAGAGATCTGTATAGAGAGAGAAGAGATCTGTATATAGAGAGAGAAGAGATCTGTATATAGAGAGAGAAGAGATCTGTATAGAGAGAGAAGAGATCTGTATATAGAGAGAGAAGAGATCTGTATATAGAGAGAGAAGAGATCTGTATATAGAGAGAGAAGAGATCTGTATATAGAGAGAGAAGAGATCTGTATATAGAGAGAAGAGATCTGTATATAGAGAGAGAAGAGATCTGTATATAGAGAGAAGAGATCTGTATAGAGAGAGAAGAGATCTGTATATATAGAGAGAAGAGATCTGTATATAGAGAGAGAAGAGATCTGTATATAGAGAGAAGAGATCTGTATATAGAGAGAGAAGAGATCTGTATATAGAGAGAGAAGAGATCTGTATATAGAGAGAGAAGAGATCTGTATATAGAGAGAGAAGAGATCTGTATATAGAGAGAAGAGATCTGTATAGAGAGAGAAGAGATCTGTATATAGAGAGAGAAGAGATCTGTATATAGAGAGAGAAGAGATCTGTATATGGAGAGAAGAGATCTGTATATAGAGAGAGAAGAGATCTGTATATATAGAGAGAAGAGATCTGTATATAGAGAGAGAAGAGATCTGTATATAGAGAGAGAAGAGATCTGTATAGAGAGAGAAGAGATCTGTATAGAGAGAGAAGAGATCTGTATATAGAGAGAGAAGAGATCTGTATATAGAGAGAGAAGAGATCTGTATAGAGAGAGAAGAGATCTGTATATAGAGAGAGAAGAGATCTGTATATAGAGAGAGAAGAGATCTGTATATAGAGAGAAGAGATCTGTATATATAGAGAGAAGAGATCTGTATATAGAGAGAGAAGAGATCTGTATATAGAGAGAGAAGAGAGCTGTATATAGAGAGAAGAGATCTGTATATAGAGAGAAGAGATCTGTATATAGAGAGAAGAGATCTGTATATAGAGAGAGAAGAGATCTGTATATAGAGAGAGAAGAGATCTGTATATAGAGAGAGAAGAGATCTGTATATAGAGAGAGAAGAGATCTGTATATAGAGAGAGAAGAGATCTGTATATAGAGAGAGAAGAGATCTGTATAGAGAGAGAAGAGATCTGTATATAGAGAGAAGAGATCTGTATATAGAGAGAGAAGAGATCTGTATAGAGAGAGAAGAGATCTGTATATAGAGAGAGAAGAGATCTGTATATAGAGAGAGAAGAGATCTGTATAGAGAGAGAAGAGATCTGTATATAGAGAGAGAAGAGATCTGTATATAGAGAGAGAAGAGATCTGTATATAGAGAGAGAAGAGATCTGTATATAGAGAGAGAAGAGATCTGTATATAGAGAGAGAAGAGATCTGTATATAGAGAGAGAAGAGATCTGTATATATAGAGAGAAAAGATCTGTATATAGAGAGAGAAGAGATCTGTATATAGAGAGAGAAGAGATCTGTATAGAGAGAGAAGAGATCTGTATATAGAGAGAGAAGAGATCTGTATATAGAGAGAGAAGAGATCTGTATATAGAGAGAGAAGAGATCTGTATATAGAGAGAAGAGATCTGTATAGAGAGAGAAGAGATCTGTATATAGAGAGAAGAGATCTGTATATAGAGAGAGAAGAGATCTGTATATAGAGAGAAGAGATCTGTATATAGAGAGAGAAGAGATCTGTATATAGAGAGAGAAGAGATCTGTATAGAGAGAGAAGAGATCTGTATAGAGAGAGAAGAGATCTGTATATAGAGAGAGAAGAGATCTGTATATAGAGAGAGAAGAGATCTGTATAGAGAGAGAAGAGATCTGTATATAGAGAGAGAAGAGATCTGTATATAGAGAGAGAAGAGATCTGTATATAGAGAGAAGAGATCTGTATATATAGAGAGAAGAGATCTGTATATAGAGAGAGAAGAGATCTGTATATAGAGAGAGAAGAGAGCTGTATATAGAGAGAAGAGATCTGTATATAGAGAGAAGAGATCTGTATATAGAGAGAAGAGATCTGTATATAGAGAGAGAAGAGATCTGTATATAGAGAGAGAAGAGATCTGTATATAGAGAGAGAAGAGATCTGTATAGAGAGAGAAGAGATCTGTATATAGAGAGAGAGAAGAGATCTGTATATATAGAGAGAAGAGATCTGTATATAGAGAGAGAAGAGATCTGTATATAGAGAGAAGAGATCTGTATATAGAGAGAGAAGAGATCTGTATATAGAGAGAGAAGAGATCTGTATATAGAGAGAGAAGAGATCTGTATATAGAGAGAGAAGAGATCTGTATATAGAGAGAGAAGAGATCTGTATAGAGAGAGAAGAGATCTGTATATAGAGAGAAGAGATCTGTATATAGAGAGAGAAGAGATCTGTATATAGAGAGAAGAGATCTGTATATAGAGAGAAGAGATCTGTATATAGAGAGAAGAGATCTGTATAGACAGAGAAGAGATCTGTATATAGAGAGAGAAGAGATCTGTATATAGGGAGAGAAGAGATCTGTATATATAGAGAGAAGAGATCTGTATATAGAGAGAAGAGATCTGTATATAGAGAGAAGAGATCTGTATATAGAGAGAAGAGATCTGTATATAGAGAGAAGAGATCTGTATAGAGAGAGAAGAGATCTGTATATAGAGAGAGAAGAGATCTGTATATAGGGAGAGAAGAGATCTGTATATATAGAGAGAAGAGATCTGTATATAGAGAGAAGAGATATGTATATAGAGAGAAGAGATCTGTATATAGAGAGAGAAGAGATCTGTATATAGAGAGAAGAGATCTGTATATAGAGAGAAGAGATCTGTATATAGAGAGAAGAGATCTGTATATAGAGAGAAGAGATCTGTATAGAGAGAGAAGAGATCTGTATATAGAGAGAGAAGAGATCTGTATATAGAGAGAAGAGATCTGTATATAGAGAGAAGAGATCTGTATATAGAGAGAGAAGAGATCTGTATATATAGAGAGAAGAGATCTGTATATAGAGAGAAGAGATCTGTATATAGAGAGAGAAGAGATCTGTATATAGAGAGAAGAGATCTGTATATAGAGAGAAGAGATCTGTATATAGAGAGAAGAGATCTGTATATAGAGAGAGAAGAGATCTGTATATATAGAGAGAAGAGATCTGTATATAGAGAGAAGAGATCTGTATATAGAGAGAAGAGATCTGTATATAGAGAGAAGAGATCTGTATATAGAGAGAAGAGATCTGTATATAGAGAGAAGAGATCTGTATAGAGAGAGAAGAGATCTGTATATATAGAGAGAAGAGATCTGTATATAGGGAGAGAAGAGATCTGTATATATAGAGAGAAGAGATCTGTATATAGAGAGAGAAGAGATCTGTATATAGAGAGAGAAGAGATCTGTATATAGAGAGAGAAGAGATCTGTATATAGAGAGAGAAGAGATCTGTATATAGAGAGAGAAGAGATCTGTATATAGGGAGAGAAGAGATCTGTATATATAGAGAGAAGAGATCTGTATATAGAGAGAGAAGAGATCTGTATATAGAGAGAGAAGAGATCTGTATATAGAGAGAGAAGAGATCTGTATATAGAGAGAGAAGAGATCTGTATATAGAGAGAGAAGAGATCTGTATATAGAGAGAGAAGAGATCTGTATAGAGAGAGAAGAGATCTGTATAGAGAGAGAAGAGATCTGTATATAGAGAGAGAAGAGATCTGTATATAGAGAGAGAAGAGATCTGTATAGAGAGAGAAGAGATCTGTATATAGAGAGAGAAGAGATCTGTATATAGGGAGAGAAGAGATCTGTATATAGAGAGAAGAGATCTGTATATAGAGAGAAGAGATCTGTATATAGAGAGAGAAGAGATCTGTATATAGAGAGAAGAGATCTGTATAGAGAGAGAAGAGATCTGTATATAGAGAGAAGAGATCTGTATATAGAGAGAGAAGAGATCTGTATATAGAGAGAGAAGAGATCTGTATATAGAGAGAGAAGAGATCTGTATATAGAGAGAGAAGAGATTTGTATATAGAGAGAGAAGAGATCTTTATATAGAGAGAGAAGAGATCTGTATATAGAGAGAAGAGATCTGTATATATAGAGAGAAGAGATCTGTATATAGAGAGAGAAGAGATCTGTATATAGAGAGAGAAGAGATCTGTATATAGAGAGAGAAGAGATCTGTATATAGAGAGAAGAGATCTGTATAGAGAGAGAAGAGATCTGTATATAGAGAGAGAAGAGATCTGTATAGAGAGAGAAGAGATCTGTATATAGAGAGAGAAGAGATCTGTATATAGAGAGAGAAGAGATCTGTATATAGAGAGAGAAGAGATCTGTATATAGAGAGAGAAGAGATCTGTATATAGAGAGAAGAGATCTGTATATAGAGAGAAGAGATCTGTATAGAGAGAGAAGAGATCTGTATATAGAGAGAGAAGAGATCTGTATAGAGAGAGAAGAGATCTGTATATAGAGAGAGAAGAGATCTGTATAGAGAGAGAAGAGATCTGTATATAGAGAGAGAAGAGATCTGTATATAGAGAGAGAAGAGATCTGTATATAGAGAGAGAAGAGATCTGTATATAGAGAGAAGAGATCTGTATATAGAGAGAGAAGAGATCTGTATATAGAGAGAGAAGAGATCTGTATATAGAGAGAAGAGATCTGTATATAGAGAGAGAAGAGATCTGTATAGAGAGAGAAGAGATCTGTATATATAGAGAGAAGAGATCTGTATAGAGAGAGAAGAGATCTGTATATAGAGAGAGAAGAGATCTGTATATAGAGAGAGAAGAGATCTGTATATAGAGAGAGAAGAGATCTGTATATAGAGAGAAGAGATCTGTATATAGAGAGAAGAGATCTGTATAGAGAGAGAAGAGATCTGTATATAGAGAGAGAAGAGATCTGTATAGAGAGAGAAGAGATCTGTATATAGAGAGAGAAGAGATCTGTATAGAGAGAGAAGAGATCTGTATATAGAGAGAGAAGAGATCTGTATATAGAGAGAGAAGAGATCTGTATATAGAGAGAGAAGAGATCTGTATATATAGAGAGAAGAGATCTGTATATATAGAGAGAAGAGATCTGTATATAGAGAGAAGAGATCTGTATATAGAGAGAGAAGAGATCTGTATATAGAGAGAGAAGAGATCTGTATATAGAGAGAAGAGATCTGTATATAGAGAGAGAAGAGATCTGTATATAGAGAGAGAAGAGATCTGTATATAGAGAGAGAAGAGATCTGTATATAGAGAGAGAAGAGATCTGTATATAGAGAGAGAAGAGATCTGTATATAGAGAGAGAAGAGATCTGTATATAGAGAGAAGAGATCTGTATATAGAGAGAGAAGAGATCTGTATATAGAGAGAGAAGAGATCTGTATAGAGAGAGAAGAGATCTGTATATAGAGAGAAGAGATCTGTATATATAGAGAGAAGAGATCTGTATATATAGAGAGAAGAGATCTGTATATAGGGAGAGAAGAGATCTGTATATAGAGAGAGAAGAGATCTGTATATAGAGAGAGAAGAGATCTGTATATATAGAGAGAAGAGATCTGTATATAGAGAGAGAAGAGATCTGTATATAGAGAGAGAAGAGATCTGTATATAGAGAGAGAAGAGATCTGTATATAGAGAGAAGAGATCTGTATATAGAGAGAAGAGATCTGTATATAGAGAGAAGAGATCTGTATATAGAGAGAGAAGAGATCTGTATATAGAGAGAGAAGAGATCTGTATATATAGAGAGAAGAGATCTGTATATAGAGAGAGAAGAGATCTGTATATAGAGAGAAGAGATCTGTATATAGAGAGAGAAGAGATCTGTATATAGAGAGAAGAGATCTGTATATAGAGAGAGAAGAGATCTGTATAGAGAGAGAAGAGATCTGTATATAGAGAGAAGAGATCTGTATATAGAGAGAGAAGAGATCTGTATAGAGAGAGAAGAGATCTGTATATAGAGAGAGAAGAGATCTGTATATAGAGAGAGAAGAGATCTGTATATAGAGAGAAGAGATCTGTATAGAGAGAGAAGAGATCTGTATATAGAGAGAGAAGAGATCTGTATATAGAGAGAGAAGAGATCTGTATAGAGAGAGAAGAGATCTGTATATAGAGAGAGAAGAGATCTGTATAGAGAGAGAAGAGATCTGTATATAGAGAGAAGAGATCTGTATATAGAGAGAGAAGAGATCTGTATAGAGAGAGAAGAGATCTGTATATATAGAGAGAAGAGATCTGTATATAGAGAGAGAAGAGATCTGTATATAGAGAGAAGAGATCTGTATATAGAGAGAAGAGATCTGTATATAGAGAGAGAAGAGATCTGTATAGAGAGAGAAGAGATCTGTATAGAGAGAGAAGAGATCTGTATATAGAGAGAGAAGAGATCTGTATATAGAGAGAGAAGAGATCTGTATATAGAGAGAGAAGAGATCTGTATATAGAGAGAGAAGAGATCTGTATATAGAGAGAGAAGAGATCTTTATATATAGAGAGAAGAGATCTGTATATAGAGAGAGAAGAGATCTGTATAGAGAGAGAAGAGATCTGTATATAGAGAGAGAAGAGATCTGTATATATAGAGAGAAGAGATCTGTATATATAGAGAGAAGAGATCTGTATATAGAGAGAAGAGATCTGTATAGAGAGAGAAGAGATCTGTATATAGAGAGAAGAGATCTGTATATAGAGAGAGAAGAGATCTGTATAGAGAGAGAAGAGATCTGTATATAGAGAGAGAAGAGATCTGTATATAGAGAGAGAAGAGATCTGTATATAGAGAGAGAAGAGATCTGTATATAGAGAGAGAAGAGATCTGTATATAGAGAGAGAAGAGATCTGTATATATAGAGAGAAGAGATCTGTATATAGAGAGAAGAGATCTGTATAGAGAGAGAAGAGATCTGTATATAGAGAGAAGAGATCTGTATATAGAGAGAGAAGAGATCTGTATAGAGAGAGAAGAGATCTGTATATAGAGAGAGAAGAGATCTGTATATAGAGAGAGAAGAGATCTGTATATAGAGAGAGAAGAGATCTGTATATAGAGAGAGAAGAGATCTGTATATAGAGAGAGAAGAGATCTGTATATAGAGAGAGAAGAGATCTGTATATATAGAGAGAAGAGATCTGTATAGAGAGAGAAGAGATCTGTATATAGAGAGAGAAGAGATCTGTATATAGAGAAAGAAGAGATCTGTATATAGAGAGAGAAGAGATCTGTATATAGAGAGAGAAGAGATCTGTATATAGAGAGAAGAGATCTGTATATAGAGAGAGAAGAGATCTGTATATAGAGAGAGAAGAGATCTGTATATAGAGAGAGAAGAGATCTGTATAGAGAGAGAGAAGAGATCTGTATATATAGAGAGAAGAGATCTGTATATAGAGAGAGAAGAGATCTGTATAGAGAGAGAAGAGATCTGTATATATAGAGAGAAGAGATCTGTATAGAGAGAGAAGAGATCTGTATATATAGAGAGAAGAGATCTGTATATAGAGAGAGAAGAGATCTGTATATAGAGAGAAGAGATCTGTATATAGGGAGAGAAGAGATCTGTATATAGAGAGAAGAGATCTGTATATATAGAGAGAAGAGATCTGTATATAGAGAGAGAAGAGATCTGTATATAGAGAGAGAAGAGATCTGTATATAGAGAGAGAGAAGAGATCTGTATATAGAGAGAGAGAAGAGATCTGTATATAGAGAGAGAAGAGATCTGTATATATAGAGAGAAGAGATCTGTATAGAGAGAGAAGAGATCTGTATATATAGAGAGAAGAGATCTGTATAGAGAGAGAAGAGATCTGTATATAGAGAGAGAAGAGATCTGTATATAGAGAGAGAAGAGATCTGTATATAGAGAGAGAAGAGATCTGTATATAGAGAGAGAAGAGATCTGTATATAGAGAGAGAAGAGATCTGTATATAGAGAGAGAAGAGATCTGTATATAGAGAGAAGAGATCTGTATATAGAGAGAGAAGAGATCTGTATATAGAGAGAGAAGAGATCTGTATATAGAGAGAGAAGAGATCTGTATATAGAGAGAGAAGAGATCTGTATATAGAGAGAAGAGATCTGTATATAGAGAGAGAAGAGATCTGTATATAGAGAGAAAAGATCTGTATATAGAGAGAGAAGAGATCTGTATATAGAGAGAGAAGAGATCTGTATAGAGAGAGAAGAGATCTGTATATAGAGAGAGAAGAGATCTGTATATAGAGAGAGAAGAGATCTGTATATGGAGAGAAGAGATCTGTATATAGAGAGAGAAGAGATCTGTATATAGAGAGAGAAGAGATCTGTATAGAGAGAGAAGAGATCTGTATATAGAGAGAGAAGAGATCTGTATATAGAGAGAGAAGAGATCTGTATATAGAGAGAAGAGATCTGTATATAGAGAGAGAAGAGATCTGTATAGAGAGAGAAGAGATCTGTATAGAGAGAGAAGAGATCTGTATATAGAGAGAGAAGAGATCTGTATATAGAGAGAGAGAAGAGATCTGTATATAGAGAGAGAAGAGATCTGTATATAGAGAGAGAAGAGATCTGTATAGAGAGAGAAGAGATCTGTATATAGAGAGAGAAGAGAGCTGTATATAGAGAGAAGAGATCTGTATATAGAGAGAGAATAGATCTGTATATAGAGAGAGAAGAGATCTGTATATAGAGAGAGAAGAGATCTGTATATAGAGAGAGAAGAGATCTGTATATAGAGAGAGAAGAGATCTGTATAGAGAGAGAAGAGATCTGTATATAGGGAGAGAAGAGATCTGTATATAGAGAGAGAAGAGATCTGTATATATAGAGAGAAGAGATCTGTATATAGAGAGAGAAGAGATCTGTATATAGGGAGAGAAGAGATCTGTATATAGAGAGAGAAGAGATCTGTATAGAGAGAGAAGAGATCTGTATATATAGAGAGAAGAGATCTGTATATAGAGAGAGAAGAGATCTGTATATAGAGAGAGAAGAGATCTGTATATAGAGAGAGAGAAGAGATCTGTATATAGAGAGAGAAGAGATCTGTATATAGAGAGAGAAGAGATCTGTATATAGAGAGAGAAGAGATCTGTATATAGAGAGAGAAGAGATCTGTATAGAGAGAGAAGAGATCTGTATATAGAGAGAGAAGAGATCTGTATATAGAGAGAGAAGAGATCTGTATATAGAGAGAGAAGAGATCTGTATATAGAGAGAGAAGAGATCTGTATATAGAGAGAGAAGAGATCTGTATATAGAGAGAGAAGAGATCTATATATAGAGAGAAGAGATCTGTATATAGAGAGAGAAGAGATCTGTATATAGAGAGAGAAGAGATCTGTATATAGAGAGAGAGAAGAGATCTGTATATAGAGAGAGAAGAGATCTGTATATAGAGAGAGAGAAGAGATCTGTATATAGAGAGAGAAGAGATCTGTATAGAGAGAGAAGAGATCTGTATATAGAGAGAAGAGATCTGTATATAGAGAGAGAAGAGATCTGTATATAGAGAGAGAAGAGATCTGTATATAGAGAGAGAGAAGAGATCTGTATATAGAGAGAGAAGAGATCTGTATATAGAGAGAGAAGAGATCTGTATAGAGAGAGAAGAGATCTGTATATAGAGAGAGAAGAGATCTGTATATAGAGAGAGAGAAGAGATCTGTATATAGAGAGAAGAGATCTGTATATAGAGAGAGAAGAGATCTGTATATAGAGAGAGAAGAGATCTGTATATAGAGAGAGAAGAGATCTGTATAGAGAGAGAAGAGATCTGTATATAGAGAGAGAAGAGATCTGTATATAGGGAGAGAAGAGATCTGTATATAGAGAGAAGAGATCTGTATATAGAGAGAAGAGATCTGTATATAGAGAGAGAAGAGATCTGTATATAGAGAGAGAAGAGATTTGTATATAGAGAGAGAAGAGATCTTTATATAGAGAGAGAAGAGATCTGTATATAGAGAGAAGAGATCTGTATATATAGAGAGAAGAGATCTGTATATAGAGAGAGAAGAGATCTGTATATAGAGAGAGAAGAGATCTGTATATAGAGAGAGAAGAGATCTGTATATAGAGAGAGAAGAGATCTGTATATGGAGAGAAGAGATCTGTATATAGAGAGAGAAGAGATCTGTATATAGAGAGAAGAGATCTGTATATAGAGAGAAGAGATCTGTATATAGAGAGAGAAGAGATCTGTATATAGAGAGAAGAGATCTGTATATAGAGAGAAGAGATCTGTATATAGAGAGAGAAGAGATTTGTATATAGAGAGAGAAGAGATCTTTATATAGAGAGAGAAGAGATCTGTATATAGAGAGAAGAGATCTGTATATATAGAGAGAAGAGATCTGTATATAGAGAGAGAAGAGATCTGTATATAGAGAGAGAAGAGATCTGTATATATAGAGAGAAGAGATCTGTATATAGAGAGAGAAGAGATCTGTATATATAGAGAGAAGAGATCTGTATATAGAGAGAAGAGATCTGTATATAGAGAGAAGAGATCTGTATATAGAGAGAAGAGATCTGTATATAGAGAGAAGAGATCTGTATATAGAGAGAGAAGAGATCTGTATATAGAGAGAAGAGATCTGTATATAGAGAGAAGAGATCTGTATATAGAGAGAAGAGATCTGTATATAGAGAGAGAAGAGATCTGTATATAGAGAGAGAAGAGATCTGTATATAGAGAGAGAAGAGATCTGTATATAGAGAGAGAAGAGATCTGTATAGAGAGAGAAGAGATCTGTATATAGAGAGAGAAGAGATCTGTATAGAGAGAGAAGAGATCTGTATATAGAGAGAAGAGATCTGTATATAGAGAGAAGAGATCTGTATATAGAGAGAAGAGATCTGTATATAGAGAGAGAAGAGATCTATATATAGAGAGAAGAGATCTGTATATAGAGAGAGAAGAGATCTGTATATAGAGAGAAGAGATCTGTATAGAGAGAGAAGAGATCTGTATATAGAGAGAAGAGATCTGTATATAGAGAGAGAAGAGATCTGTATATAGAGAGAAGAGATCTGTATATAGAGAGAAGAGATCTGTATATAGAGAGAGAAGAGATTTGTATATAGAGAGAGAAGAGATCTTTATATAGAGAGAAGAGATCTGTATATAGAGAGAAGAGATCTGTATATAGAGAGAGAAGAGATCTGTATAGAGAGAGAAGAGATCTGTATATATAGAGAGAAGAGATCTGTATATAGAGAGAAGAGATCTGTATATAGAGAGAGAAGAGATCTGTATATATAGAGAGAAGAGATCTGTATATAGAGACAAGAGATCTGTATATAGAGAGAGAAGAGATCTGTATATATAGAGAGAAGAGATCTGTATATATAGAGAGAAGAGATCTGTATATAGAGAGAAGAGATCTGTATATATAGAGAGAAGAGATCTGTATATAGAGAGAAGAGATCTGTATATAGAGAGAGAAGAGATCTGTATATATAGAGAGAAGAGATCTGTATATAGAGAGAAGAGATCTGTATATAGAGAGAGAAGAGATCTGTATATAGAGAGAGAAGAGATCTGTATATGGAGAGAAGAGATCTGTATATAGAGAGAGAAGAGATCTGTATATATAGAGAGAAGAGATCTGTATATAGAGAGAAGAGATCTGTATATATAGAGAGAAGAGATCTGTATATAGAGAGAAGAGATCTGTATATAGAGAGAGAAGAGATCTGTATATAGAGAGAGAAGAGATCTGTATATAGAGAGAGAAGAGATCTGTATATAGAGAGAGAAGAGATCTGTATATAGAGAGAGAAGAGATCTGTATATAGAGAGAGAAGAGATCTGTATATATAGAGAGAAGAGATCTGTATATAGAGAGAGAAGAGATCTGTATAGAGAGAGAAGAGATCTGTATATAGAGAGAGAAGAGATCTGTATATAGAGAGAGAAGAGATCTGTATATAGAGAGAGAAGAGATCTGTATATAGAGAGAGAAGAGATCTGTATATAGAGAGAGAAGAGATCTGTATATAGAGAGAGAAGAGATCTGTATAGAGAGAGAAGAGATCTGTATATATAGAGAGAAGAGATCTGTATAGAGAGAGAAGAGATCTGTATATAGAGAGAAGAGATCTGTATATAGAGAGAAGAGATCTGTATATAGAGAGAGAAGAGATCTGTATATAGGGAGAGAAGAGATCTGTATATAGAGAGAAGAGATCTGTATATAGAGAGAGAAGAGATCTGTATATATAGAGAGAAGAGATCTGTATATAGAGAGAAGAGATCTGTATATAGAGAGAGAAGAGATCTGTATATAGAGAGAAGAGATCTGTATAGAGAGAGAAGAGATCTGTATATATAGAGAGAAGAGATCTGTATATAGAGAGAAGAGATCTGTATATAGAGAGAAGAGATCTGTATATAGAGAGAGAAGAGATCTGTATATAGAGAGAGAAGAGATCTGTATATAGAGAGAAGAGATCTGTATATATAGAGAGAAGAGATCTGTATATATAGAGAGAAGAGATCTGTATATAGAGAGAGAAGAGATTTGTATATAGAGAGAGAAGAGATCTTTATATAGAGAGAGAAGAGATCTGTATATAGAGAGAAGAGATCTGTATATATAGAGAGAAGAGATCTGTATATAGAGAGAGAAGAGATCTGTATATAGAGAGAGAAGAGATCTGTATATAGAGAGAGAGAAGAGATCTGTATATATAGAGAGAAGAGATCTGTATATAGAGAGAGAAGAGATCTGTATATAGAGAGAGAAGAGATCTGTATATAGAGAGAAGAGATCTGTATATAGAGAGAAGAGATCTGTATAGAGAGAGAAGAGATCTGTATATAGAGAGAGAAGAGATCTGTATAGAGAGAGAAGAGATCTGTATATAGAGAGAGAAGAGATCTGTATAGAGAGAGAAGAGATCTGTATATAGAGAGAGAAGAGATCTGTATATAGGGAGAGAAGAGATCTGTATATAGAGAGAGAAGAGATCTGTATATAGGGAGAGAAGAGATCTGTATATAGAGAGAGAAGAGATCTGTATATAGAGAGAGAAGAGATCTGTATATATAGAGAGAAGAGATCTGTATATAGAGAGAGAAGAGATCTGTATATAGAGAGAGAAGAGATCTGTATATAGAGAGAAGAGATCTGTATATAGAGAGAAGAGATCTGTATAGAGAGAGAAGAGATCTGTATATAGAGAGAAGAGATCTGTATATATAGAGAGAAGAGATCTGTATATAGAGAGAGAAGAGATCTGTATATAGAGAGAGAAGAGATCTGTATATAGAGAGAGAAGAGATCTGTATATAGAGAGAAGAGATCTGTATAGAGAGAGAAGAGATCTGTATATAGAGAGAAGAGATCTGTATATAGAGAGAGAAGAGATCTGTATATAGAGAGAAGAGATCTGTATATAGAGAGAGAAGAGATCTGTATATAGAGAGAGAGAAGAGATCTGTATATAGAGAGAAGAGATCTGTATATAGAGAGAAGAGATCTGTATAGAGAGAGAAGAGATCTGTATATAGAGAGAAGAGATCTGTATATAGAGAGAGAAGAGATCTGTATATAGAGAGAAGAGATCTGTATAGAGAGAGAAGAGATCTGTATATAGAGAGAGAAGAGATCTGTATATAGAGAGAGAAGAGATCTGTATAGAGAGAGAAGAGATCTGTATAGAGAGAGAAGAGATCTGTATATAGAGAGAAGAGATCTGTATAAAGAGAGAGAAGAGATCTGTATATAGAGAGAAGAGATCTGTATATAGAGAGAGAAGAGATCTGTATATAGAGAGAGAAGAGATCTGTATATATAGAGAGAAGAGATCTGTATATAGAGAGAGAAGAGATCTGTATATAGAGAGAGAAGAGATCTGTATATAGAGAGAAGAGATCTGTATATAGAGAGAGAAGAGATCTGTATATAGAGAGAAGAGATCTGTATAGAGAGAGAAGAGATCTGTATATAGAGAGAAGAGATCTGTATATAGAGAGAAGAGATCTGTATATAGAGAGAAGAGATCTGTATATAGAGAGAGAAGAGATCTGTATATAGAGAGAGAAGAGATCTGTATATAGAGAGAGAAGAGATCTGTATATAGAGAGAGAAGAGATCTGTATATATAGAGAGAAGAGATCTGTATATAGAGAGAGAAGAGATCTGTATATATAGAGAGAAGAGATCTGTATATAGAGAGAGAAGAGATCTGTATATAGAGAGAGAAGAGATCTGTATATAGAGAGAAGAGATCTGTATATAGAGAGAAAAGAGATCTGTATATAGAGAGAAGAGATCTGTATAGAGAGAGAAGAGATCTGTATATAGAGAGAAGAGATCTGTATATAGAGAGAAGAGATCTGTATAGAGAGAGAAGAGATCTGTATATAGAGAGAAGAGATCTGTATATAGAGAGAAGAGATCTGTATATAGAGAGAGAAGAGATCTGTATATAGAGAGAGAAGAGATCTGTATATAGAGAGAGAAGAGATCTGTATATAGAGAGAAAAGAGATCTGTATATAGAGAGAGAAGAGATCTGTATATAGAGAGAGAAGAGATCTCTATATAGAGAGAAGAGATCTGTATATAGAGAGAGAAGAGATCTGTATATAGAGAGAAGAGATCTGTATATAGAGAGAGAAGAGATCTGTATATAGAGAGAGAAGAGATCTGTATATAGAGAGAGAAGAGATCTGTATATATAGAGAGAAGAGATCTGTATATAGAGAGAGAAGAGATCTGTATATAGAGAGAAGAGATCTGTATATAGAGAGAGAAGAGATCTGTATATAGAGAGAAGAGATCTGTATATAGAGAGAGAAGAGATCTGTATATAGAGAGAGAAGAGATCTGTATATAGAGAGAAGAGATCTGTATAGAGAGAGAAGAGATCTGTATATAGAGAGAGAAGAGATCTGTATATAGGGAGAGAAGAGATCTGTATATAGGGAGAGAAGAGATCTGTATATAGAGAGAAGAGATCTGTATAGAGAGAGAAGAGATCTGTATATAGAGAGAGAAGAGATCTGTATATAGAGAGAGAAGAGATCTGTATATAGAGAGAAGAGATCTGTATATAGAGAGAGAAGAGATCTGTATATAGAGAGAGAAGAGATCTGTATATAGAGAGAAGAGATCTGTATATAGGGAGAGAAGAGATCTGTATATAGAGAGAGAAGAGATCTGTATATAGAGAGAAGAGATCTGTATATAGAGAGAGAAGAGATCTGTATATAGAGAGAAGAGATCTGTATAGAGAGAGAAGAGATCTGTATATAGAGAGAAGAGATCTGTATAGAGAGAGAAGAGATCTGTATATAGAGAGAGAAGAGATCTGTATATAGAGAGAGAAGAGATCTGTATATATAGAGAGAAGAGATCTGTATATAGAGAGAAGAGATCTGTATATAGAGAGAGAAGAGATCTGTATATAGAGAGAAGAGATCTGTATAGAGAGAGAAGAGATCTGTATATAGAGAGAAGAGATCTGTATATAGAGAGAGAAGAGATCTGTATAGAGAGAGAAGAGATCTGTATATAGAGAGAGAAGAGATCTGTATATAGAGAGAGAAGAGATCTATATATAGAGAGAGAAGAGATCTGTATATAGAGAGAAGAGATCTGTATATAGAGAGAAGAGATCTGTATATAGAGAGAAGAGATCTGTATATAGAGAGAGAAGAGATCTGTATATAGAGAGAGAAGAGATCTGTATAGAGACAGAAGAGATCTGTATATAGAGAGAGAAGAGATCTGTATATAGAGAGAGAAGAGATCTGTATAGAGAGAGAAGAGATCTGTATATAGAGAGAGAAGAGATCTGTATATAGGGAGAGAAGAGATCTGTATATAGGGAGAGAAGAGATCTGTATATAGAGAGAGAAGAGATCTGTATAGAGAGAGAAGAGATCTGTATAGAGAGAGAAGAGATCTGTATATAGAGAGAGAAGAGATCTGTATATAGAGAGAGAAGAGATCTGTATATAGAGAGAGAAGAGATCTGTATATAGAGAGAAGAGATCTGTATAGAGAGAGAAGAGATCTGTATATAGAGAGAAGAGATCTGTATATAGAGAGAAGAGATCTGTATAGAGAGAGAAGAGATCTGTATATAGAGAGAGAAGAGATCTGTATATAGAGAGAGAAGAGATCTGTATATAGAGAGAAGAGATCTGTATATAGAGAGAGAAGAGATCTATATATATAGAGAGAAGAGATCTGTATAGAGAGAGAAGAGATCTGTATATAGAGAGAGAAGAGATCTGTATATATAGAGAGAAGAGATCTGTATATAGAGAGAGAAGAGATCTGTATATAGAGAGAGAAGAGATCTGTATAGAGACAGAAGAGATCTGTATATAGAGAGAGAAGAGATCTGTATATAGAGAGAGAAGAGATCTGTATAGAGAGAGAAGAGATCTGTATATAGAGAGAGAAGAGATCTGTATATAGGGAGAGAAGAGATCTGTATATAGAGAGAGAAGAGATCTGTATAGAGAGAGAAGAGATCTGTATAGAGAGAGAAGAGATCTGTATATAGAGAGAGAAGAGATCTGTATATAGAGAGAGAAGAGATCTGTATATAGAGAGAAGAGATCTGTATATAGAGAGAGAAGAGATCTGTATATAGAGAGAAGAGATCTGTATAGAGAGAGAAGAGATCTGTATATAGAGAGAAGAGATCTGTATATAGAGAGAAGAGATCTGTATAGAGAGAGAAGAGATCTGTATATAGAGAGAGAAGAGATCTGTATATAGAGAGAGAAGAGATCTGTATATAGAGAGAAGAGATCTGTATATAGAGAGAGAAGAGATCTGTATATAGAGAGAAGAGATCTGTATAGAGAGAGAAGAGATCTGTATATAGAGAGAAGAGATCTGTATATAGAGAGAAGAGATCTGTATATAGAGAGAAGAGATCTGTATATAGAGAGAGAAGAGATCTGTATATAGAGAGAGAAGAGATCTGTATATAGAGAGAGAAGAGATCTGTATATAGAGAGAGAAGAGATCTGTATATATAGAGAGAAGAGATCTGTATATAGAGAGAGAAGAGATCTGTATATAGAGAGAGAAGAGATCTGTATATAGAGAGAAGAGATCTGTATATAGAGAGAAAAGAGATCTGTATATAGAGAGAAGAGATCTGTATAGAGAGAGAAGAGATCTGTATATAGAGAGAAGAGATCTGTATATAGAGAGAAGAGATCTGTATAGAGAGAGAAGAGATCTGTATATAGAGAGAAGAGATCTGTATATAGAGAGAAGAGATCTGTATATAGAGAGAGAAGAGATCTGTATATAGAGAGAGAAGAGATCTGTATATAGAGAGAGAAGAGATCTGTATATAGAGAGAAAAGAGATCTGTATATAGAGAGAGAAGAGATCTGTATATAGAGAGAGAAGAGATCTCTATATAGAGAGAAGAGATCTGTATATAGAGAGAGAAGAGATCTGTATATATAGAGAGAAGAGATCTGTATATAGAGAGAGAAGAGATCTGTATATAGAGAGAGAAGAGATCTGTATATAGAGAGAGAAGAGATCTGTATATATAGAGAGAAGAGATCTGTATATAGAGAGAGAAGAGATCTGTATATAGAGAGAAGAGATCTGTATATAGAGAGAGAAGAGATCTGTATATAGAGAGAAGAGATCTGTATATAGAGAGAGAAGAGATCTGTATATAGAGAGAGAAGAGATCTGTATATAGAGAGAAGAGATCTGTATAGAGAGAGAAGAGATCTGTATATAGAGAGAGAAGAGATCTGTATATAGGGAGAGAAGAGATCTGTATATAGGGAGAGAAGAGATCTGTATATAGAGAGAAGAGATCTGTATAGAGAGAGAAGAGATCTGTATATAGAGAGAGAAGAGATCTGTATATAGAGAGAGAAGAGATCTGTATATAGAGAGAAGAGATCTGTATATAGAGAGAGAAGAGATCTGTATATAGAGAGAGAAGAGATCTGTATATAGAGAGAAGAGATCTGTATATAGAGAGAGAAGAGATCTGTATATAGGGAGAGAAGAGATCTGTATATAGAGAGAGAAGAGATCTGTATATAGAGAGAAGAGATCTGTATATAGAGAGAGAAGAGATCTGTATATAGAGAGAAGAGATCTGTATAGAGAGAGAAGAGATCTGTATATAGAGAGAAGAGATCTGTATAGAGAGAGAAGAGATCTGTATATAGAGAGAGAAGAGATCTGTATATAGAGAGAGAAGAGATCTGTATATATAGAGAGAAGAGATCTGTATATAGAGAGAAGAGATCTGTATATAGAGAGAGAAGAGATCTGTATATAGAGAGAAGAGATCTGTATAGAGAGAGAAGAGATCTGTATATAGAGAGAAGAGATCTGTATATAGAGAGAGAAGAGATCTGTATAGAGAGAGAAGAGATCTGTATATAGAGAGAGAAGAGATCTGTATATAGAGAGAGAAGAGATCTATATATATAGAGAGAAGAGATCTGTATATAGAGAGAAGAGATCTGTATATAGAGAGAAGAGATCTGTATATAGAGAGAAGAGATCTGTATATAGAGAGAGAAGAGATCTGTATATAGAGAGAGAAGAGATCTGTATATATAGAGAGAAGAGATCTGTATAGAGAGAGAAGAGATCTGTATATAGAGAGAGAAGAGATCTGTATATAGAGAGAGAAGAGATCTGTATATATAGAGAGAAGAGATCTGTATATAGAGAGAGAAGAGATCTGTATATAGAGAGAGAAGAGATCTGTATAGAGACAGAAGAGATCTGTATATAGAGAGAGAAGAGATCTGTATATAGAGAGAGAAGAGATCTGTATATAGAGAGAGAAGAGATCTGTATAGAGAGAGAAGAGATCTGTATATAGAGAGAGAAGAGATCTGTATATAGGGAGAGAAGAGATCTGTATATAGAGAGAGAAGAGATCTGTATAGAGAGAGAAGAGATCTGTATAGAGAGAGAAGAGATCTGTATATAGAGAGAGAAGAGATCTGTATATAGAGAGAGAAGAGATCTGTATATAGAGAGAGAAGAGATCTGTATATAGAGAGAGAAGAGATCTGTATATAGGGAGAGAAGAGATCTGTATATAGAGAGAGAAGAGATCTGTATAGAGAGAGAAGAGATCTGTATAGAGAGAGAAGAGATCTGTATATAGAGAGAGAAGAGATCTGTATATAGAGAGAGAAGAGATCTGTATATAGAGAGAGAAGAGATCTGTATATATAGAGAGAAGAGATCTGTATATAGAGAGAGAAGAGATCTGTATAGAGAGAGAAGAGATCTGTATATAGAGAGAGAAGAGATCTGTATATAGAGAGAAGAGATCTGTATATAGAGAGAAGAGATCTGTATATAGAGAGAAGAGATCTGTATAGAGAGAGAAGAGATCTGTATATAGAGAGAGAAGAGATCTGTATATAGAGAGAGAAGAGATCTGTATATAGGGAGAGAAGAGATCTGTATATAGAGAGAGAAGAGATCTGTATAGAGAGAGAAGAGATCTGTATATAGAGAGAAGAGATCTGTATATAGAGAGAGAAGAGATCTGTATATAGAGAGAGAAGAGATCTGTATATAGAGAGAGAAGAGATCTGTATATATAGAGAGAAGAGATCTGTATATAGAGAGAGAAGAGATCTGTATAGAGAGAGAAGAGATCTGTATATAGAGAGAGAAGAGATCTGTATATAGAGAGAAGAGATCTGTATATAGAGAGAAGAGATCTGTATATAGAGAGAAGAGATCTGTATAGAGAGAGAAGAGATCTGTATACAGAGAGAGAAGAGATCTGTATATAGAGAGAAGAGATCTGTATATAGAGAGAGAAGAGATCTGTATATAGAGAGAGAAGAGATCTGTATATAGAGAGAGAAGAGATCTGTATATAGAGAGAGAAGAGATCTGTATATAGAGAGAGAAGAGATCTGTATAGAGAGAGAAGAGATCTGTATATAGAGAGAGAAGAGATCTGTATATAGAGAGAAGAGATCTGTATATAGAGAGAAGAGATCTGTATATAGAGAGAGAAGAGATCTGTATATAGAGAGAGAAGAGATCTGTATATAGAGAGAGAAGAGATCTGTATATAGAGAGAGAAGAGATCTGTATATAGAGAGAGAAGAGATCTGTATATAGAGAGAGAAGAGATCTGTATAGAGAGAGAAGAGATCTGTATATAGAGAGAGAAGAGATCTGTATATAGAGAGAAGAGATCTGTATATAGAGAGAGAAGAGATCTGTATATAGAGAGAGAAGAGATCTGTATATAGAGAGAGAAGAGATCTGTATATAGAGAGAAGAGATCTGTATATATAGAGAGAAGAGATCTGTATATAGAGAGAGAAGAGATCTGTATATAGAGAGAGAAGAGATCTGTATATAGAGAGAAGAGATCTGTATATAGAGAGAGAAGAGATCTGTATATAGAGAGAGAAGAGATCTGTATATAGAGAGAGAAGAGATCTGTATATAGAGAGAGAAGAGATCTGTATATAGAGAGAAGAGATCTGTATATAGAGAGAGAAGAGATCTGTATATAGAGAGAGAAGAGATCTGTATATAGAGAGAAGAGATCTGTATATAGAGAGAGAAGAGATCTGTATATATAGAGAGAAGAGATCTGTATATAGAGAGAGAAGAGATCTGTATAGAGAGAGAAGAGATCTGTATATAGAGAGAGAAGAGATCTGTATATAGAGAGAAGAGATCTGTATATAGAGAGAAGAGATCTGTATATAGAGAGAAGAGATCTGTATAGAGAGAGAAGAGATCTGTATATAGAGAGAGAAGAGATCTGTATATAGAGAGAGAAGAGATCTGTATACAGAGAGAGAAGAGATCTGTATATAGAGAGAAGAGATCTGTATATAGAGAGAGAAGAGATCTGTATATATAGAGAGAAGAGATCTGTATATAGAGAGAGAAGAGATCTGTATATAGAGAGAGAAGAGATCTGTATATAGAGAGAGAAGAGATCTGTATAGAGAGAGAAGAGATCTGTATATAGAGAGAGAAGAGATCTGTATATAGAGAGAAGAGATCTGTATATAGAGAGAGAAGAGATCTGTATATAGAGAGAGAAGAGATCTGTATATAGAGAGAGAAGAGATCTGTATATAGAGAGAGAAGAGATCTGTATATAGAGAGAAGAGATCTGTATATAGAGAGAGAAGAGATCTGTATATAGAGAGAGAAGAGATCTGTATAGAGAGAGAAGAGATCTGTATACAGAGAGAGAAGAGATCTGTATATAGAGAGAAGAGATCTGTATATAGAGAGAGAAGAGATCTGTATATAGAGAGAGAAGAGATCTGTATATAGAGAGAAGAGATCTGTATATAGAGAGAAGAGATCTGTATATATAGAGAGAAGAGATCTGTATATAGAGAGAGAAGAGATCTGTATATAGAGAGAGAAGAGATCTGTATATAGAGAGAGAAGAGATCTGTATATATAGAGAGAAGAGATCTGTATATAGAGAGAGAAGAGATCTGTATAGAGACAGAAGAGATCTGTATATAGAGAGAGAAGAGATCTGTATATAGAGAGAGAAGAGATCTGTATATAGAGAGAGAAGAGATCTGTATACAGAGAGAGAAGAGATCTGTATATAGAGAGAAGAGATCTGTATATAGAGAGAGAAGAGATCTGTATATAGAGAGAGAAGAGATCTGTATATAGAGAGAGAAGAGATCTGTATATAGAGAGAGAAGAGATCTGTATATAGAGAGAAGAGATCTGTATATAGAGAGAGAAGAGATCTGTATATAGAGAGAGAAGAGATCTGTATAGAGAGAGAAGAGATCTGTATACAGAGAGAGAAGAGATCTGTATATAGAGAGAAGAGATCTGTATATAGAGAGAGAAGAGATCTGTATATAGAGAGAGAAGAGATCTGTATATAGAGAGAAGAGATCTGTATAGAGAGAGAAGAGATCTGTATATAGAGAGAGAAGAGATCTGTATATATAGAGAGAAGAGATCTGTATATAGAGAGAGAAGAGATCTGTATATAGAGAGAGAAGAGATCTGTATAGAGACAGAAGAGATCTGTATATAGAGAGAGAAGAGATCTGTATATAGAGAGAGAAGAGATCTGTATATAGAGAGAGAAGAGATCTGTATAGAGAGAGAAGAGATCTGTATATAGAGAGAGAAGAGATCTGTATATAGGGAGAAGAGATCTGTATAGAGAGAGAAGAGATCTGTATATAGAGAGAGAAGAGATCTGTATATATAGAGAGAAGAGATCTGTATATAGAGAGAGAAGAGATCTGTATATAGAGAGAGAAGAGATCTGTATAGAGACAGAAGAGATCTGTATATAGAGAGAGAAGAGATCTGTATATAGAGAGAGAAGAGATCTGTATATAGAGAGAGAAGAGATCTGTATAGAGAGAGAAGAGATCTGTATATAGAGAGAGAAGAGATCTGTATATAGGGAGAGAAGAGATCTGTATATAGAGAGAGAAGAGATCTGTATATAGAGAGAGAAGAGATCTGTATATAGAGAGAGAAGAGATCTGTATATAGAGAGAAGAGATCTGTATAGAGAGAGAAGAGATCTGTATACAGAGAGAGAAGAGATCTGTATATAGAGAGAAGAGATCTGTATATAGAGAGAGAAGAGATCTGTATATAGAGAGAGAAGAGATCTGTATATAGAGAGAGAAGAGATCTGTATATAGAGAGAGAAGAGATCTGTATATAGAGAGAGAAGAGATCTGTATATAGAGAGAAGAGATCTTTATATAGAGAGAGAAGAGATCTGTATATAGAGAGAGAAGAGATCTGTATATAGAGAGAGAAGAGATCTGTATATATAGAGAGAAGAGATCTGTATATAGAGAGAGAAGAGATCTGTATATAGAGAGAGAGAAGAGATCTGTATATAGAGAGAGAAGAGATCTGTATAGAGAGAGAAGAGATCTGTATATAGAGAGAGAAGAGATCTGTATATAGAGAGAGAAGAGATCTGTATATAGAGAGAGAAGAGATCTGTATATAGAGAGAAGAGATCTGTATATAGAGAGAGAAGAGATCTGTATATAGAGAGAGAAGAGATCTGTATATAGAGAGAGAAGAGATCTGTATATAGAGAGAGAAGAGATCTGTATATAGAGAGAGAAGAGATCTGTATATAGAGAGAAGAGATCTGTATATAGAGAGAGAAGAGATCTGTATATAGAGAGAAGAGATCTGTATATAGAGAGAGAAGAGATCTGTATATAGAGAGAGAAGAGATCTGTATATAGAGAGAGAAGAGATCTGTATATAGAGAGAGAAGAGATCTGTATATAGAGAGAAGAGATCTGTATATAGAGAGAGAAGAGATCTGTATATAGAGAGAAGAGATCTGTATATAGAGAGAGAATAGATCTGTATATAGAGAGAAGAGATCTGTATATAGAGAGAGAAGAGATCTGTATATAGAGAGAGAAGAGATCTGTATATAGGGAGAGAAGAGATCTGTATATAGAGAGAGAAGAGATCTGTATATAGAGAGAAGAGATCTGTATATAGAGAGAGAAGAGATCTGTATATAGGGAGAGAAGAGATCTGTATATAGAGAGAGAAGAGATCTGTATATAGAGAGAAGAGATCTGTATATAGAGAGAGAAGAGATCTGTATATATGGAGAGAAGAGATCTGTATATAGAGAGAGAAGAGATCTGTATATAGAGAGAGAAGAGATCTGTATATAGAGAGAGAGAAGAGATCTGTATATAGAGAGAGAAGAGATCTGTATATAGAGAGAGAAGAGAACTGTATATATAGAGAGAAGAGATCTGTATATATAGAGAGAAGAGATCTGTATATAGAGAGAGAAGAGATCTGTATATAGAGAGAGAAGAGATCTGTATATATAGAGAGAAGAGATCTGTATATAGAGAGAGAAGAGATCTGTATATAGAGAGAGAAGAGATCTGTATAGAGAGAGAAGAGATCTGTATATAGAGAGAGAAGAGATCTGTATATGGAGAGAAGAGATCTGTATATAGAGAGAGAAGAGATCTGTATATGGAGAGAAGAGATCTGTATATATAGAGAGAAGAGATCTGTATAGAGAGAGAAGAGATCTGTATATGGAGAGAAGAGATCTGTATATAGAGAGAGAAGAGATCTGTATATAGAGAGAGAAGAGATCTGTATATAGAGAGAGAGAAGAGATCTGTATATAGAGAGAGAAGAGAACTGTATATAGAGAGAGAAGAGATCTGTATAGAGAGAGAAGAGATCTGTATATAGAGAGAGAAGAGATCTGTATATAGAGAGAGAAGAGATCTGTATATGGAGAGAAGAGATCTGTATATAGAGAGAGAAGAGATCTGTATATATAGAGAGAAGAGATCTGTATATAGAGAGAAGAGATCTGTATATAGAGAGAGAAGAGATCTGTATATAGAGAGAGAAGAGATCTGTATATAGAGAGAGAAGAGATCTGTATATAGAGAGAGAAGAGATCTGTATATAGAGAGAGAAGAGATCTGTATAGAGAGAGAAGAGATCTGTATACAGAGAGAGAAGAGATCTGTATATAGAGAGAAGAGATCTGTATATAGAGAGAGAAGAGATCTGTATATAGAGAGAGAAGAGATCTGTATAGAGAGAGAAGAGATCTGTATACAGAGAGAGAAGAGATCTGTATAGAGAGAGAAGAGATCTGTATATAGAGAGAGAAGAGATCTGTATATAGAGAGAGAAGAGATCTGTATATAGAGAGAGAAGAGATCTGTATATAGAGAGAAGAGATCTGTATATAGAGAGAGAAGAGATCTGTATAGAGAGAGAAGAGATCTGTATAGAGAGAGAAGAGATCTGTATATAGAGAGAGAAGAGATCTGTATATAGAGAGAGAAGAGATCTGTATACAGAGAGAGAAGAGATCTGTATAGAGAGAGAAGAGATCTGTATATAGAGAGAGAAGAGATCTGTATATAGAGAGAAGAGATCTGTATATAGAGAGAAGAGATCTGTATATAGAGAGAGAAGAGATCTGTATATAGAGAGAAGAGATCTGTATATAGAGAGAGAAGAGATCTGTATATAGAGAGAGAAGAGAACTGTATATAGAGAGAGAAGAGAGCTGTATATAGAGAGAAGAGATCTGTATATAGAGAGAAGAGATCTGTATATAGAGAGAGAAGAGATCTGTATATAGAGAGAAGAGATCTGTATAGAGAGAGAAGAGATCTGTATATAGAGAGAGAAGAGAGCTGTATATAGAGAGAAGAGATCTGTATATAGAGAGAGAAGAGATCTGTATATAGAGAGAAGAGATCTGTATATAGAGAGAAGAGATCTGTATATAGAGAGAGAAGAGATCTGTATATAGAGAGAAGAGATCTGTATATAGAGAGAGAAGAGATCTGTATATAGAGAGAGAAGAGAACTGTATATAGAGAGAGAAGAGAGCTGTATATAGAGAGAAGAGATCTGTATATAGAGAGAAGAGATCTGTATATAGAGAGAGAAGAGATCTGTATATAGAGAGAGAAGAGATCTGTATAGAGAGAGAAGAGATCTGTATATAGAGAGAAGAGATCTGTATATAGAGAGAAGAGATCTGTATATAGAGAGAGAAGAGATCTGTATATAGAGAGAGAAGAGATCTGTATATAGAGAGAGAAGAGAACTGTATATAGAGAGAGAAGAGATCTGTATATGGAGAGAAGAGATCTGTATATAGAGAGAGAAGAGATCTGTATATAGAGAGAGAGAAGAGATCTGTATATAGAGAGAAGAGATCTGTATATAGAGAGAGAGAAGAGATCTGTATATAGAGAGAAGAGATCTGTATATAGAGAGAGAAGAGATCTGTATAGAGAGAGAAGAGATCTGTATAGAGAGAGAAGAGATCTGTATATATAGAGAGAAGAGATCTGTATAGAGAGAGAAGAGATCTGTATATAGAGAGAGAAGAGATCTGTATATAGAGAGAGAAGAGATCTGTATATAGAGAGAAGAGATCTGTATATAGAGAGAGAAGAGATCTGTATATAGAGAGAGAAGAGATCTGTATATAGAGAGAGAAGAGATCTGTATATAGAGAGAGAAGAGATCTGTATAGAGAGAGAAGAGATCTGTATATAGAGAGAGAAGAGAGCTGTATATAGAGAGAAGAGATCTGTATATAGAGAGAAGAGATCTGTATATAGAGAGAGAAGAGATCTGTATATAGAGAGAGAAGAGATCTGTATATAGAGAGAGAAGAGATCTGTATATATAGAGAGAAGAGATCTGTATATAGAGAGAGAAGAGATCTGTATATAGAGAGAGAAGAGATCTGTATATAGAGAGAGAAGAGATCTGTATATAGAGAGAAGAGATCTGTATATAGAGAGAAGAGATCTGTATATAGAGAGAAGAGATCTGTATAGAGAGAGAAGAGATCTGTATATAGAGAGAGAAGAGATCTGTATATAGGGAGAGAAGAGATCTGTATATAGAGAGAGAAGAGATCTGTATATAGAGAGAGAAGAGATCTGTATATATAGAGAGAAGAGATCTGTATATAGAGAGAAGAGATCTGTATATATAGAGAGAAGAGATCTGTATAGAGAGAGAAGAGATCTGTATAGAGAGAGAAGAGATCTGTATATATAGAGAGAAGAGATCTGTATAGAGAGAGAAGAGATCTGTATATAGAGAGAGAAGAGATCTGTATATAGAGAGAGAAGAGATCTGTATATAGAGAGAGAAGAGATCTGTATATAGAGAGAGAAGAGATCTGTATATAGAGAGAAGAGATCTGTATATAGAGAGAGAAGAGATCTGTATAGAGAGAGAAGAGATCTGTATATAGGGAGAGAAGAGATCTGTATATAGAGAGAAGAGATCTGTATATAGAGAGAAGAGATCTGTATATAGAGAGAGAAGAGATCTGTATATAGAGAGAGAAGAGATCTGTATATAGGGAGAGAAGAGATCTGTATATAGAGAGAAGAGATCTGTATATAGAGAGAGAAGAGATCTATATATAGAGAGAAGAGATCTGTATATAGAGAGAAGAGATCTGTATATAGAGAGAGAAGAGATCTGTATAGAGAGAGAAGAGATCTGTATATAGAGAGAGAAGAGATCTGTATATAGAGAGAAGAGATCTGTATATAGAGAGAGAAGAGATCTGTATATAGAGAGAGAAGAGATCTGTATATATAGAGAGAAAAGATCTGTATATAGAGAGAGAAGAGATCTGTATATAGAGAGAAGAGATCTGTATATAGAGAGAGAAGAGATCTGTATAGAGAGAGAAGAGATCTGTATATAGAGAGAGAAGAGATCTGTATATAGAGAGAGAAGAGATCTGTATATGGAGAGAAGAGATCTGTATATAGAGAGAGAAGAGATCTGTATATAGAGAGAGAAGAGATCTGTATATAGAGAGAGAAGAGATCTGTATATAGAGAGAGAAGAGATCTGTATAGAGAGAGAAGAGATCTGTATATAGAGAGAGAAGAGATCTGTATATAGAGAGAAGAGATCTGTATATAGAGAGAGAAGAGATCTGTATATAGAGAGAAGAGATCTGTATATAGAGAGAGAAGAGATCTGTATAGAGAGAGAAGAGATCTGTATATAGAGAGAGAAGAGATCTGTATAGAGAGAGAAGAGATCTGTATATAGAGAGAGAAGAGAACTGTATATAGAGAGAGAAGAGATCTGTATATATAGAGAGAAGAGATCTGTATATAGAGAGAGAAGAGATCTGTATAGAGAGAGAAGAGATCTGTATATAGAGAGAGAAGAGATCTGTATAGAGAGAGAAGAGATCTGTATATAGAGAGAGAAGAGAACTGTATATAGAGAGAGAAGAGATCTGTATATAGAGAGAGAAGAGATCTGTATAGAGAGAGAAGAGATCTGTATATAGAGAGAGAAGAGATCTGTATAGAGAGAGAAGAGATCTGTATATAGAGAGAGAAGAGATCTGTATATAGAGAGAGAAGAGATCTGTATATATAGAGAGAAGAGATCTGTATAGAGAGAGAAGAGATCTGTATATATAGAGAGAAGAGATCTGTATAGAGAGAGAAGAGATCTGTATATAGAGAGAGAAGAGATCTGTATAGAGAGAGAAGAGATCTGTATAGAGAGAGAAGAGATCTGTATATAGAGAGAGAAGAGAACTGTATATAGAGAGAGAAGAGATCTGTATATAGAGAGAGAAGAGATCTGTATAGAGAGAGAAGAGATCTGTATATAGAGAGAGAAGAGATCTGTATAGAGAGAGAAGAGATCTGTATATAGATAGAGAAGAGATCTGTATATAGAGAGAGAAGAGATCTGTATATATAGAGAGAAGAGATCTGTATATAGAGAGAGAAGAGATCTGTATAGAGAGAGAAGAGATCTGTATATAGAGAGAGAAGAGATCTGTATATAGAGAGAGAAGAGATCTGTATATAGAGAGAGAAGAGATCTGTATATAGAGAGAAGAGATCTGTATATAGAGAGAAGAGATCTGTATATATAGAGAGAAGAGATCTGTATATAGAGAGAGAAGAGATCTGTATATAGAGAGAGAAGAGATCTGTATATAGAGAGAGAAGAGATCTGTATATAGAGAGAAGAGATCTGTATATAGAGAGAAGAGATCTGTATATAGAGAGAAGAGATCTGTATAGAGAGAGAAGAGATCTGTATATAGAGAGAGAAGAGATCTGTATATAGGGAGAGAAGAGATCTGTATATAGAGAGAGAAGAGATCTGTATATAGAGAGAGAAGAGATCTGTATATAGAGAGAGAAGAGATCTGTATAGAGAGAGAAGAGATCTGTATATAGAGAGAGAAGAGAGCTGTATATAGAGAGAAGAGATCTGTATATAGAGAGAAGAGATCTGTATATAGAGAGAGAAGAGATCTGTATATAGAGAGAGAAGAGATCTGTATATAGAGAGAGAAGAGATCTGTATATAGAGAGAAGAGATCTGTATATAGAGAGAAGAGATCTGTATATATAGAGAGAAGAGATCTGTATATAGAGAGAGAAGAGATCTGTATATAGAGAGAGAAGAGATCTGTATATATAGAGAGAGAAGAGATCTGTATATATAGAGAGAAGAGATCTGTATATAGAGAGAGAAGAGATCTGTATATAGAGAGAAGAGATCTGTATATAGAGAGAAGAGATCTGTATATAGAGAGAAGAGATCTGTATAGAGAGAGAAGAGATCTGTATATAGAGAGAGAAGAGATCTGTATATAGAGAGAGAAGAGATCTGTATATAGAGAGAAGAGATCTGTATATAGAGAGAAGAGATCTGTATAGAGAGAGAAGAGATCTGTATATAGAGAGAGAAGAGATCTGTATATAGAGAGAGAAGGAGATCTGTATATAGGAGAGAAGAGATCTGTATATAGAGAGAGAAGAGATCTGTATATAGAGAGAGAAGAGATCTGTATATAGAGAGAGAAGAGATCTGTATATATAGAGAGAAGAGATCTGTATATATAGAGAGAAGAGATCTGTATATAGAGAGAGAGAGATCTGTATATAGAGAGAGAAGAGATCTGTATATAGAGAGAGAAGAGATCTGTATATAGAGAGAGAAGAGATCTGTATATAGAGAGAGAAGAGATCTGTATATAGAGAGAGAAGAGATCTGTATATAGAGGAGAGAAAGAGATCTGTATATAGAGAGAGAAGAGATCTGTATAGAGAGAGAAGAGATCTGTATATAGAGAGAAGAGATCTGTATAGAGAGAGAAGAGATCTGTATATAGAGAGAGAGAGATCTGTATATAGAGAGAGAAGAGATCTGTATATAGAGAGAAGAGATCTGTATATAGAGAGAGAAGAGATCTGTATATAGAGAGAGAAGAGATCTGTATATAGAGAGAGAAGAGATCTGTATATAGAGAGAGAAGAGATCTGTATATAGAGAGAAGAGATCTGTATATAGAGAGAGAAGAGATCTGTATATAGAGAGAGAAGAGATCTGTATATAGAGAGAGAAGAGATCTGTATATAGAGAGAGAAGAGATCTGTATAGAGAGAGAAGAGATCTGTATATAGAGAGAGAAGAGATCTGTATATAGAGAGAGAAGAGATCTGTATATGGAGAGAAGAGATCTGTATATAGAGAGAGAAGAGATCTGTATATAGAGAGAGAAGAGATCTGTATAGAGAGAGAAGAGATCTGTATATAGAGAGAGAAGAGATCTGTATATAGAGAGAGAAGAGATCTGTATATAGAGAGAGAAGAGATCTGTATATAGGAGAGAGAGAAGAGATCTGTATATAAGAGAGAGAAGAGATCTGTATAGAGAGAGAAGAGATCTGTATATAGAGAGAGAAGAGATCTGTATATATAGAGAGAAGAGATCTGTATAGAGAGAGAAGAGATCTGTATATAGAGAGAGAAGAGATCTGTATATAGAGAGAAGAGATCTGTATAGAGAGAGAAGAGATCTGTATATAGAGAGAGAAGAGATCTGTATATAGAGAGAGAAGAGATCTGTATATAGAGAGAGAAGAGATCTGTATATAGAGAGAGAGAAGAGATCTGTATATAGAGAGAGAAGAGATCTGTATAGAGAGAGAAGAGATCTGTATAGAGAGAGAAGAGATCTGTATATATAGAGAGAAGAGATCTGTATAGAGAGAGAAGAGATCTGTATATAGAGAGAGAAGAGATCTGTATATAGAGAGAGAGAAGAGATCTGTATATAGAGAGAGAAGAGATCTGTATATAGAGAGAAGAGATCTGTATATAGAGAGAGAAGAGATCTGTATATAGAGAGAGAAGAGATCTGTATATAGAGAGAGAAGAGATCTGTATATATAGAGAGAAAAGATCTGTATATAGAGAGAGAAGAGATCTGTATATAGAGAGAGAAGAGATCTGTATATAGAGAGAGAAGAGATCTGTATATAGAGAGAGAAGAGATCTGTATATAGAGAGAGAAGAGATCTGTATATATAGAGAGAAAAGATCTGTATATAGAGAGAGAAGAGATCTGTATATAGAGAGAGAAGATGATCTGTATAGAGAGAGAAAGAGATCTGTATAGAGAGAGAAGAGATCTGTATATAGAGAGAGAAGAGATCTGTATATAGAGAGAGAAGAGATCTGTATATAGAGAGAGAAGAGATCTGTATAGAGAGAGAAGAGATCTGTATAGAGAGAGAAGAGATCTGTATAGAGAGAGAAGAGATCTGTATAGAGAGAGAGAAGAGATCTGTATATAGAGAGAGAAGAGATCTGTATATAGAGAGAAGAGATCTGTATATAGAGAGAGAAGAGATCTGTATATAGAGAGAAGAGATCTGTATATAGAGAGAGAAGAGATCTGTATAGAGAGAGAAGGAGATCTGTATAGAGAGAGAAGAGATCTGTATATAGAGAGAGAAGAGATCTGTATATAGAGAGAGAAGAGATCTGTATAGAGAGAGAAGAGATCTGTATATAGAGAGAGAAGAGAGCTGTATATAGAGAGAAGAGATCTGTATATAGAGAGAAGAGATCTGTATATAGAGAGAGAAGAGAGCTGTATATAGAGAGAAGAGATCTGTATATAGAGAGAAGAGATCTGTATATAGAGAGAGAAGAGATCTGTATATAGAGAGAAGAGATCTGTATAGAGAGAGAGAAGAGATCTGTATATAGAGAGAGAAGAGATCTGTATATAGAGAGAAGAGATCTGTAATATAGAGAGAGAAGAGATCTGTATATAGAGAGAGAAGAGATCTGTATATATAGAGAGAAGAGATCTGTATATAGAGAGAGAAGAGATCTGTATATAGAGAGAGAAGAGATCTGTATATAGAAGAGAGAAGAGATCTGTATATAGAGAGAAGAGATCTGTATATAGAGAGAAGAGATCTGTATAGAGAGAAGAGATCTGTATATAGAGAGAAGAGATCTGTATATAGAGAGAGAAGAGATCTGTATATAGAGAGAGAAGAGATCTGTATATAGAGAGAAGAGATCTGTATATAGAGAGAAGAGATCTGTATATAGAGAGAGAAGAGATCTGTATATAGAGAGAGAAGAGATCTGTATATAGGGAGAGAAGAGATCTGTATATATAGAGAGAAGAGATCTGTATAGAGAGAGAAGAGATCTGTATATAGAGAGAGAAGAGATCTGTATATAGAGAGAGAAGAGATCTGTATAGAGAGAGAAGAGATCTGTATATAGAGAGAAGAGATCTGTATATAGGGAGAGAAGAGATCTGTATATAGAGAGAAGAGATCTGTATATAGAGAGAAGAGATCTGTATATAGAGAGAGAAGAGATCTGTATATAGAGAGAGAAGAGATCTATATATAGAGAGAAGAGATCTGTATATAGAGAGAGAGATCTGTATATAGAGAGAAGAGATCTGTATATTAGAGAGAGAAGAGATCTGTATATAGAGAGAAGAGATCTGTATATAGAGAGAGAAGAGATCTGTATATAGAGAGAGAAGAGATCTGTATATAGAGAGAGAGATCTGTATATAGAGAGAAGAGATCTGTATATAGAGAGAAGAGATCTGTATATAGAGAGAGAAGAGATCTGTATATATAGAGAGAAGAGATATGTATATAGAGAGAAGAGATCTGTATATAGAGAGAAGAGATCTGTATATAGAGAGAGAAAGAGATCTGTATATAGAGAGGAGAAGAGATCTGTATATAGAGAGAAGAGATCTGTATATAGAGAGAAGAGATCTGTATATAGAGAGAGAAGAGATCTGTATATAGAGAGAAGAGATCTGTATATAGAGAGAAGAGATCTGTATATAGAGAGAGAAGAGATCTGTATATAGAGAGAGAAGAGATCTGTATATGGAGAGAAGAGATCTGTATATAGAGAGAGAAGAGATCTGTATAGAGAGAGAAGAGATCTGTATATAGAGAGAGAAGAGATCTGTATATAGAGAGAGAAGAGATCTGTATATAGAGAGAGAAGAGATCTGTATATAGAGAGAAGAGATCTGTATATAGAGAGAGAAGAGATCTGTATATAGAGAGAGAAGAGATCTGTATATAGAGAGAGAAGAGATCTGTATATATAGAGAGAAGAGATCTGTATATATAGAGAGAAGAGATCTGTATATAGAGAGAGAAGAGATCTTGTATAGAGAGAGAGAGAGATCTGTATATATAGAGAGAAGAGATCTGTATATAGAGAGAGAAGAGATCTGTATAATATAGAGAAGAGATCTGTATATAGAGAGAGAAGAGATCTGTATATGGAGAGAAGAGATCTGTATATGGAGAGAAGAGATCTGTATATAGAGAGAGAAGAGATCTGTATATAGAGAGGGAAGAGATCTGTATATAGAGAGAGAAGAGATCTGTATATAGAGAGAGAAGAGATCTGTATATGGAGAGAAGAGATCTGTATATAGAGAGAGAAGAGATCTGTATATAGAGAGAAGAGATCTGTATATAGAGAGAGAAGAGATCTGTATATAGAGAGAAGAGATCTGTATATAGAGAGAGAAGAGATCTGTATATAGAGAGAGAAGAGATCTGTATATAGAGAGAGAAGAGATCTGTATATAGAGAGAGAAGAGATCTGTATATAGAGAGAGAAGAGATCTGTATATAGAGAGAGAAGAGATCTGTATATAGAGAGAGAAGAGATCTGTATATAGAGAGAGAAGAGATCTGTATATAGAGAGAAGAGATCTGTATATATAGAGAGAAGAGATCTGTATATAGAGAGAGAAGAGATCTGTATATATAGAGAGAAGAGATCTGTATATAGAGAGAAGAGATCTGTATATAGAGAGAGAAGAGATCTGTATATAGAGAGAGAAGAGATCTGTATATAGAGAGAGAAGAGATCTGTATATAGAGAGAGAAGGAGATCTGTATATAGAGAGAAGAGATCTGTATATAGAGAGAAGAGATCTGTATATAGAGAGAAGAGATCTGTATAGAGAGAGAAGAGATCTGTATATAGAGAGAGAAGAGATCTGTAATAGGGAGAGAAGAGATCTGTATATAGAGAGAGAAGAGATCTGTATATAGAGAGAGAGAAGAGATCTGTATATAGAGAGAGAAGAGATCTGTATAGAGAGAGAAGAGATCTGTATAGAGAGAGAAGAGATCTGTATATATAGAGAGAAGAGATCTGTATAGAGAGAGAAGAGATCTGTATATAGAGAGAGAAGAGATCTGTATATAGAGAGAGAAGAGATCTGTATATAGAGAGAGAAGAGATCTGTATATAGAGAGAAGAGATCTGTATATAGAGAGAGAAGAGATCTGTATATAGAGAGAGAAGAGATCTGTATATAGAGAGAGAAGAGATCTGTATATAGAGAGAGAGAAGAGATCTGTATATAGAGAGAAGAGATCTGTATATAGAGAGAGAAGAGATCTGTATATAGAGAGAGAAGAGATCTGTATATAGAGAGAGAAGAGATCTGTATATAGAGAGAGAAGAGATCTGTATATATAGAGAGAAGAGATCTGTATATAGAGAGAGAAGAGATCTGTATATAGAGAGAGAAGAGATCTGTATATAGAGAGAGAAGAGATCTGTATATAGAGAGAGAAGAGATCTGTATATAGAGAGAGAAGAGATCTGTATATAGAGAGAAGAGATCTGTATAGAGAGAGAAGAGATCTGTATATAGAGAGAGAAGAGATCTGTATATATAGAGAGAAGAGATCTGTATATAGAGAGAGAAGAGATCTGTATATAGAGAGAGAAGAGATCTGTATATAGAGAGAGAAGAGATCTGTATATAGAGAGAGAAGAGATCTGTATAGAGAGAGAAGAGATCTGTATATAGAGAGAGAAGAGATCTGTATAGAGAGAGAAGAGATCTGTATATAGAGAGAGAAGAGATCTGTATATAGAGAGAGAAGAGATCTGTATATGGAGAGAAGAGATCTGTATATAGAGAGAGAAGAGATCTGTATATAGAGAGAGAAGAGATCTGTATAGAGAGAGAAGAGATCTGTATATAGAGAGAGAAGAGATCTGTATATAGAGAGAGAAGAGATCTGTATATAGAGAGAGAGAAGAGATCTGTATATAGAGAGAGAAGAGATCTGTATAGAGAGAGAAGAGATCTGTATAGAGAGAGAGAGAAGAGATCTGTATAGAGAGAGAAGAGATCTGTATATATAGAGAGAAGAGATCTGTATAGAGAGAGAAGAGATCTGTATATAGAGAGAGAAGAGATCTGTATATAGAGAGAGAAGAGATCTGTATATAGAGAGAGAAGAGATCTGTATATAGAGAGAAGAGATCTGTATATAGAGAGAGAAGAGATCTGTATATAGAGAGAGAAGAGATCTGTATATAGAGAGAGAAGAGATCTGTATATAGAGAGAGAGAAGAGATCTGTATATAGAGAGAGAAGAGATCTGTATATAGAGAGAGAAGAGATCTGTATATAGAGAGAAGAGATCTGTATATAGAGAGAGAAGAGATCTGTATAGAGAGAGAAGAGATCTGTATAGAGAGAGAAGAGATCTGTATATAGAGAGAGAAGAGATCTGTATATAGAGAGAGAAGAGATCTGTATAGAGAGAGAAGAGATCTGTATATAGAGAGAAGAGATCTGTATATAGAGAGAGAAGAGATCTGTATAGAGAGAGAAGAGATCTGTATATAGAGAGAGAAGAGATCTGTATATAGAGAGAGAAGAGATCTGTATATAGAGAGAGAAGAGATCTGTATATAGAGAGAAGAGATCTGTATATAGAGAGAGAAGAGATCTGTATATAGAGAGAAGAGATCTGTATATATAGAGAGAAGAGATCTGTATATAGAGAGAGAAGAGATCTGTATATAGAGAGAAGAGATCTGTATATAGAGAGAGAAGAGATCTGTATATATAGAGAGAAGAGATCTGTATATATAGAGAGAAGAGATCTGTATATAGAGAGAGAAGAGATCTGTATATAGAGAGAAGAGATCTGTATATAGAGAGAGAAGAGATCTGTATATAGAGAGAGAAGAGATCTGTATATAGAGAGAGAAGAGATCTGTATATAGAGAGAAGAGATCTGTATATATAGAGAGAAGAGATCTGTATATAGAGAGAGAAGAGATCTGTATAGAGAGAGAAGAGATCTGTATATAGAGAGAGAAGAGATCTGTATATAGAGAGAGAAGAGATCTGTATATAGAGAGAGAAGAGATCTGTATATAGAGAGAGAAGAGATCTGTATATGGAGAGAAGAGATCTGTATATAGAGAGAAGAGATCTGTATATAGAGAGAGAAGAGATCTGTATATAGAGAGAGAAGAGATCTGTATATAGAGAGAGAAGAGATCTGTATATAGAGAGAGAAGAGATCTGTATATAGAGAGAGAAGAGATCTGTATATAGAGAGAGAAGAGATCTGTATATGGAGAAGAGATCTGTATATATAGAGAGAAGAGATCTGTATATAGAGAGAGAAGATATCTGTATAGAGAGAGAAGAGATCTGTATATAGAGAGAGAAGAGATCTGTATATAGAGAGAGAAGAGATCTGTATATAGAGAGAGAAGAGATCTGTATATAGAGAGAAGAGATCTGTATATATAGAGAGAAGAGATCTGTATATAGAGAGAGAAGATATCTGTATAGAGAGAGAAGAGATCTGTATATAGAGAGAGAAGAGATCTGTATATAGAGAGAAGAGATCTGTATATGGAGAGAAGAGATCTGTATATAGAGAGAGAAGAGATCTGTATATATAGAGAAGAGATCTGTATATAGAGAGAGAAGAGATCTGTATATGGAGAGAAGAGATCTGTATATGGAGAGAAGAGATCTGTATATAGAGAGAGAAGAGATCTGTATAGAGAGAGAAGAGATCTGTATATAGAGAGAGAAGAGATCTGTATATAGAGAGAAGAGATCTGTATATAGAGAGAGAAGAGATCTGTATATAGAGAGAGAAGAGATCTGTATATAGAGAGAGAAGAGATCTGTATATGGAGAGAAGAGATCTGTATATAGAGAGAGAAGAGATCTGTATATAGAGAGAGAAGAGATCTGTATATAGAGAGAAGAGATCTGTATATATAGAGAGAAGAGATCTGTATATAGAGAGAGAAGAGATCTGTATAGAGAGAGAAGAGATCTGTATATAGAGAGAGAGAAGAGATCTGTATATATAGAGAGAAAAGGTCTGTATATAGAGAGAGAAGAGATCTGTATAGAGAGAGAAGAGATCTGTATAGAGGAGAGAAGAGATCTGTATATAGAGAGAGAAGAGATCTGTATATAGAGAGAGAAGAGATCTGTATATAGAGAGAGAAGAGATCTGTATATAGAGAGAGAAGAGATCTGTATATAGAGAGAGAAGAGATCTGTATAGAGAGAGAAGAGATCTGTATAGAGAGAGAAGAGATCTGTATAGAGAGAGAAGAGATCTGTATATAGAGAGAGAAGAGATCTGTATATAGAGAGAGAAGAGATCTGTATATAAGAGAGAGAAGAGATCTGTATATAGAGAGAGAAGAGATCTGTATATAGAGAGAAGAGATCTGTATATAGAGAGAGAAGAGATCTGTATAGAGAGAGAAGAGATCTGTATAGAGAGAGAAGAGATCTGTATATAGAGAGAGAAGAGATCTGTATATAGAGAGAGAAGAGATCTGTATAGAGAGAGAAGAGATCTGTATATAGAGAGAGAAGAGAGCTGTATATAGAGAGAGAAGAGAGCTGTATATAGAGAGAAGAGATCTGTATATAGAGAGAAGAGATCTGTATAGAGAGAGAGAAGAGATCTGTATATAGAGAGAGAAGAGATCTGTATATAGAGAGAGAAGAGATCTGTATATAGAGAGAGAAGAGATCTGTATATAGAGAGAGAAGAGATCTGTATATAGAGAGAAGAGATCTGTATATAGAGAGAAGAGATCTGTATATAGAGAGAAGAGATCTGTATATAGAGAGAAGAGATCTGTATATAGAGAGAGAAGAGATCTGTATATAGAGAGAAGAGATCTGTATATAGAGAGAGAAGAGATCTGTATATAGAGAGAGTAGAGATCTGTATATAGAGAGAAGAGATCTGTATATAGAGAGAAGAGATCTGTATATAGAGAGAAGAGATCTGTATATAGAGAGAAGAGATCTGTATATATAGAGAGAAGAGATCTGTATATAGAGAGAAGAGATCTGTATATAGAGAGAAGAGATCTGTATATAGAGAGAGAAGAGATCTGTATATAGAGAGAGAAGAGATCTGTATATAGAGAGAAGAGATCTGTATATAGAAGAGAAGAGATCTGTATATAGAGAGAGAAGAGATCTGTATATAGAGAGAGAAGAGATCTGTATATAGAGAGAGAAGAGATCTGTATAGAGAGAGAAGAGATCTGTATATAGAGAGAGAAGAGATCTGTATATAGAGAGAGAAGAGATCTGTATATAGAGAGAGAAGAGATCTGTATATGGAGAGAAGAGATCTGTATATAGAGAGAGAAGAGATCTGTATAGAGAGAGAAGAGATCTGTATATAGAGAGAGAAGAGATCTGTATATAGAGAGAGAAGAGATCTGTATATAGAGAGAGAAGAGATCTGTATTTATAGAGAGAAGAGATCTGTATATAGAGAGAGAAGAGATCTGTATATATAGAGAGAAGAGATCTGTATATATAGAGAGAAGAGATCTGTATATATAGAGAGAAGAGATCTGTATATATAGAGAGAAGAGATCTGTATATATAGAGAGAAGAGATCTGTATTTAGAGAGAATTAGATCTGTATATAGAGAGAAGAGATCTGTATAGAGAGAGAAGAGATCTGTATATATAGAGAGAAGAGATCTGTATATAGAGAGAAGAGATCTGTATATAGAGAGAAGAGATCTGTATATAGAGAGAGAAGAGATCTGTATATAGAGAGAGAAGAGATCTGTATATAGAGAGAAGATCGTATATAGAGAGAAAGAGATCTGTATATAGAGAGAGAAGAGATCTGTATAGAGAGAGAAGAGATCTGTATATAGAGAGAGAAGAGATCTGTATATAGAGAGAGAAGAGATCTGTATATAGAGAGAGAAGAGATCTGTATATAGAGAGAAGAGATCTGTATATAGAGAGAGAAGAGATCTGTATATAGAGAGAAAGAGATCTGTATATATAGAGAGAGAGATCTGTATATAGAGAGAGAAGAGATCTGTATATAGAGAGAAGAGATCTGTATATAGAGAGAGAAGAGATCTGTATATATAGAGAGAAGAGATCTGTATATATAGAGAGAAGAGATCTGTATATAGAGAGAGAAGAGATCTGTATATAGAGAGAGAAGAGATCTGTATATAGAGAGAGAAGAGATCTGTATATAGAGAGAGAAGAGATCTGTATATAGAGAGAAGAGATCTGTATATATAGAGAGAAGAGATCTGTATATAGAGAGAAGAGATCTGTATATAGAGAGAAGAGATCTGTATATAGAGAGAGAAGAGATCTGTATATAGAGAGAGAAGAGATCTGTATATAGAGAGAGAAGAGATCTGTATATAGAGAGAAGAGATCTGTATATATAGAGAGAAGAGATCTGTATATAGAGAGAGAAGAGATCTGTATATAGAGAGAGAAGAGATCTGTATATAGAGAGAAGAGATCTGTATAGAGAGAGAAGAGATCTGTATATAGAGAGAGAAGAGATCTGTATATAGAGAGAGAAGAGATCTGTATATAGAGAGAGAAGAGATCTGTATATAGAGAGAGAAGAGATCTGTATATGGAGAGAAGAGATCTGTATATAGAGAGAGAAGAGATCTGTATATAGAGAGAGAAGAGATCTGTATATAGAGAGAGAAGAGATCTGTATATAGAGAGAGAGAGATCTGTAATGGAGAGAGATCTGTATATATAGAGAGAAGAGATCTGTATATAGACGAGAGAAGAGATCTGTATATAGAGAGAGAAGAGATCTGTATATAGAGAGAAGAGATCTGTATATAGAGAGAAGAGATCTGTATAGAGAGAGAAGAGATCTGTATATAGAGAGAGAAGAGATCTGTATATAGAGAGAGAAGAGATCTGTATATAGAGAGAGAAGAGATCTGTATATAGAGAGAAGAGATCTGTATATATAGAGAGAAGAGATCTGTATATAGAGAGAGAAGATATCTGTATAGAGAGAGAAGAGATCTGTATATAGAGAGAGAAGAGATCTGTATATAGAGAGAGAGAGATCTGTATATATAGAGAAGAGATCTGTATATAGAGAGAGAAGAGATCTGTATATATAGAGAAGAGATCTGTATATAGAGAGAGAAGAGATCTGTATATGGAGAGAAGAGATCTGTATATGGAGAGAAGAGATCTGTATATAGAGAGAGAAGAGATCTGTATAGAGAGAGAAGAGATCTGTATATAGAGAGAGAAGAGATCTGTATATAGAGAGAAGAGATCTGTATATAGAGAGAGAAGAGATCTGTATATAGAGAGAGAAGAGATCTGTATATAGAGAGAAGAGATCTGTATATGGAGAGAAGAGATCTGTATATAGAGAGAGAAGAGATCTGTATATAGAGAGAGAAGAGATCTGTATATAGAGAGAGAAGAGATCTGTATATAGAGAGAAGAGATCTGTATATATAGAGAGAAGAGATCTGTATATAGAGAGAGAAGAGATCTGTATATAGAGAGAGAAGAGATCTGTATATAGAGAGAAGAGATCTGTATATAGAGAGAGAAGAGATCTGTATATATAGAGAAGAGATCTGTATATAGAGAGAGAAGAGATCTGTATATGGAGAGAAGAGATCTGTATATAGAGAGAGAAGAGATCTGTATATAGAGAGAGAAGAGATCTGTATATAGAGAGAGAAGAGATCTGTATATGGAGAGAAGAGATCTGTATATAGAGAGAGAAGAGATCTGTATATAGAGAGAGAAGAGATCTGTATATAGAGAGAGAAGAGATCTGTATATAGAGAGAAGAGATCTGTATATAGAGAGAGAAGAGATCTGTATATAGAGAAGAGATCTGTATATAGAGAGAGAAGAGATCTTGTATATGGAGAGAAGAGATCTGTATATAGAGAGAGAAGAGATCTGTATATAGAGAGAGAAGAGATCTGTATATAGAGAGAAGAGATCTGTATATAGAGAGAGAAGAGATCTGTATATAGAGAGAGAAGAGATCTGTATATAGAGAGAGAAGAGATCTGTATATAGAGAGAGAAGAGATCTGTATATAGAGAGAGAAGAGATCTGTATATAGAGAGAGAAGAGATCTGTATATAGAGAGAGAAGAGATCTGTATATATAGAGAGAAGAGATCTGTATATAGAGAGAAGAGATCTGTATATACAGAGAGAAGAGATCTGTATATAGAGAGAAGAGATCTGTATATAGAGAGAAGAGATCTGTATATAGAGAGAGAAGAGATCTGTATATAGAGAGAGAAGAGATCTGTATATAGAGAGAGAAGAGATCTGTATATAGAGAGAGAAGAGATCTGTATATAGAGAGAGAAGAGATCTGTATATAGAGAGAGAAGAGATCTGTATAGAGAGAGAAGAGATCTGTATATAGAGAGAGAAGAGATCTGTATATAGAGAGAAGAGATCTGTATATATAGAGAGAAGAGATCTGTATATAGAGAGAAGAGATCTGTATATATAGAGAGAGAGATCTGTATATAGAGAGAAGAGATCTGTATATATAGAGAGAAGAGATCTGTATATAGAGAGAAGAGATCTGTATATAGAGAGAAGAGATCTGTATATAGAGAGAGAAGAGATCTGTATAGAGAGAGAAGAGATCTGTATATAGAGAGAGAAGAGATCTGTATATAGGGAGAGAAGAGATCTGTATATAGAGAGAAGAGATCTGTATATAGAGAGAGAAGAGATCTGTATAGAGAGAGAAGAGATCTGTATAGAGAGAGAAGAGATCTGTATATAGAGAGAGAAGAGATCTGTATATAGAGAGAGAAGAGATCTGTATAGAGAGAGAAGAGATCTGTATAGAGAGAGAAGAGATCTGTATATAGAGAGAGAAAAGATCTGTATATAGAGAGAAGAGATCTGTATATAGAGAGAGAAGAGATCTGTATATAGAGAGAGAAGAGATCTGTATATAGAGAGAGAAGAGATCTGTATATATAGAGAGAAGAGATCTGTATATAGAGAGAAGAGATCTGTATATATAGAGAGAAGAGATCTGTATATAGAGAGAAGAGATCTGTATATAGAGAGAGAAGAGATCTGTATATAGAGAGAGAAGAGATCTGTATATAGAGAGAGAAGAGATCTGTATATAGAGAGAGAAGAGATCTGTATATAGAGAGAGAAGAGATCTGTATATAGAGAGAGAAGAGATCTGTATATAGAGAGAAGAGATCTGTATATAGAGAGAGAAGAGATCTGTATATATAGAGAGAAGAGATCTGTATATAGAGAGAGAAGAGATCTGTATATAGAGAGAGAAGAGATCTGTATATAGAGAGAAGAGATCTGTATATATAGAGAGAAGAGATCTGTATATAGAGAGAGAAGAGATCTGTATATAGAGAGAGAAGAGATCTGTATATATAGAGAGAAGAGATCTGTATATAGAGAGAAGAGATCTGTATATAGAGAGAAGAGATCTGTATATAGAGAGAGAAGAGATCTGTATATAGAGAGAGAAGAGATCTGTATATATAGAGAGAAGAGATCTGTATATAGAGAGAGAAGAGATCTGTATATAGAGAGAGAAGAGATCTGTATATAGAGAGAAGAGATCTGGTATATAGAGAGAAGAGATCTGTATATAGAGAGAGAAGAGATCTGTATATAGAGAGAGAAGAGATCTGTATATAGAGAGAGAAGAGATCTGTATATAGAGAGAGAAGAGATCTGTATATAGAGAGAAGAGATCTGTATATAGAGAGAGAGAAGAGATCTGTATATAGAGAGAGAAGAGATCTGTATATAGAGAGAGAAGAGATCTGTATATAGAGAGAGAAGAGATCTGTATATATAGAGAGAAGAGATCTGTATATAGAGAGAGAAGAGATCTGTATAGAGAGAGAAGAGATCTGTATATAGAGAGAGAAGAGATCTGTATATAGAGAGAGAGAAGAGATCTGTATATAGAGAGAGAAGGGATCTGTATATAGAGAGAGAAGAGATCTGTATATAGAGAGAGAAGAGATCTGTATATAGAGAGAGAAGAGATCTGTATATAGAGAGAGAAGAGATCTGTATATATAGAGAGAAGAGATCTGTATATAGAGAGAGAAGAGATCTGTATATGGAGAGAAGAGATCTGTATATAGAGAGAGAAGAGATCTGTATATATAGAGAGAAGAGATCTGTATATAGAGAGAGAAGAGATCTGTATATAGAGAGAGAAGAGATCTGTATATAGAGAGAGAAGAGATCTGTATATAGAGAGAGAAGAGATCTGTATATAGAGAGAGAAGAGATCTGTATATATAGAGAGAAGAGATCTGTATATAGAGAGAAGAGATCTGTATATAGAGAGAGAAGAGATCTGTATATAGAGAGAGAAGAGATCTGTATATATAGAGAGAAGAGATCTGTATATAGAGAGAAGAGATCTGTATATAGAGAGAGAAGAGATCTGTATATAGAGAGAGAAGAGATCTGTATATAGAGAGAGAAGAGATCTGTATATAGAGAGAAGAGATCTGTATATATAGAGAGAAGAGATCTGTATATAGAGAGAGAAGAGATCTGTATATAGAGAGAGAAGAGATCTGTATATAGAGAGAGAAGAGATCTGTATATAGAGAGAGAAGAGATCTGTATATAGAGAGAGAAGAGATCTGTATATATAGAGAGAAGAGATCTGTATATAGAGAGAAGAGATCTGTATATAGAGAGAAGAGATCTGTATATAGAGAGAGAAGAGATCTGTATATATTAGAGAGAAGAGATCTGTATATAGAGAGAAGAGATCTGTATATATAGAGAGAAGAGATCTGTATATAGAGAGAAGAGATCTGTATATAGAGAGAAGAGATCTGTATATATAGAGAGAAGAGATCTGTATATATAGAGAGAAGAGATCTGTATATATGGAGAGAAGAGATCTGTATATAGAGAGAAGAGATCTGTATATAGAGAGAAGAGATCTGTATATAGAGAGAGAAGAGATCTGTATATATAGAGAGAAGAGATCTGTATATAGAGAGAAGAGATCTGTATATAGAGAGAAGAGATCTGTATATAGAGAGAAGAGATCTGTATATAGAGAGAGAAGAGATCTGTATATAGAGAGAGAAGAGATCTGTATATATAGAGAGAAGAGATCTGTATATAGAGAGAGAAGAGATCTGTATATAGAGAGAAGAGATCTGTATATAGAGAGAGAAGAGATCTGTATATAGAGAGAAGAGATCTGTATATAGAGAGAGAAGAGATCTGTATAGAGAGAGAAGAGATCTGTATAGAGAGAGAAGAGATCTGTATATAGAGAGAAGAGATCTGTATATAGAGAGAGAAGAGATCTGTATATAGAGAGAGAAGAGATCTGTATATATAGAGAGAAGAGATCTGTATATAGAGAGAGAAGAGATCTGTATATAGAGAGAGAAGAGATCTGTATATAGAGAGAGAAGAGATCTGTATAGAGAGAGAAGAGATCTGTATATAGAGAGAGAAGAGATCTGTATATAGAGAGAGAAGAGATCTGTATAGAGAGAGAAGAGATCTGTATATAGAGAGAGAAGAGATCTGTATATAGAGAGAAGAGATCTGTATATAGAGAGAGAAGAGATCTGTATATAGAGAGAGAAGAGATCTGTATATAGAGAGAGAAGAGATCTGTATATAGAGAGAGAAGAGATCTGTATATAGAGAGAAGAGATCTGTATATAGAGAGAGAGAAGAGATCTGTATATAGAGAGAGATCTGTATATAGAGAGAGAAGAGATCTGTATATAGAGAGAGAAGAGATCTGTATATATAGAGAGAAGAGATCTGTATAAAGAGAGAGAAGAGATCTGTATAGAGAGAGAAGAGATCTGTATATATAGAGAGAAGAGATCTGTATATAGAGAGAAGAGATCTGTATATAGAGAGAGAAGAGAACTGTATATAGAGAGAAGAGATCTGTATAGAGAGAGAGAAGAGATCTGTATATAGAGAGAGAAGAGATCTGTATAGAGAGAGAAGAGATCTGTATATATAGAGAGAAGAGATCTGTATATAGAGAGAAGAGATCTGTATATAGAGAGAAGAGATCTGTATATGGAGAGAAGAGATCTGTATATATAGAGAGAAGAGATCTGTATATATAGAGAGAAGAGATCTGTATATAGAGAGAGAAGAGATCTGTATAGAGAGAGAAGAGATCTGTATATAGAGAGAAAAAGATCTGTATATAGAGAGAAGAGATCTGTATATAGAGAGAAGAGATCTGTATATAGAGAGAGAAGAGATCTGTATAGAGAGAGAAGAGATAAGAGAGAGAAGAGATCTGTATATAGAGAGAGAAGAGATCTGTATATAGAGAGAGAAGAGATCTGTATATAGAGAGAGAAGAGATCTGTATATAGAGAGAGAAGAGATCTGTATATAGAGAGAGAGAGATCTGTATAGAGTATAGAGAGAGAAGAGATCTGTATATAGAGAGAAGAGATCTGTATATAGAGAGAGAAGAGATCTGTTATTATAGAGAGAGAAGAGATCTGTATAGAGAGAGAAGAGATCTGTATATAGAGAGAGAAGAGATCTGTATATATAGAGAGAAGAGATCTGTATATAGAGAGAGAAGAGATCTGTATATAGAGAGAGAAGAGATCTGTATATAGAGAGAGAAGAGATCTGTATAGAGAGAGAAGAGATCTGAATATAGAGAGAGAAGAG
>JARGYO010002819.1:0-45000 GCA_029206835.1 Rana muscosa
ATTTCCTCTCACTTCCTGTTGTCTTCTTTCGTTTGCAAGTAGGAGTCGTTTGTAAGTTGGATGTTTGAAAGTAGGGACCTGCCGTATATACTCTGCAGAAATAGGCCCCTTAGTTGTTGGTGTTGGCACAACACTGTAAGCACTCAGTTACTCTTGGTTGGTGCTGGAACGCCCTGCTGTCAACTATTATATCAGGAATTTTAATTACATATAATTGTTGAACAGTGGTAGTAAAAATTGGGGCTTTGATGGTGGTGCTGGTGCCACAACACTGTAAGCCCTGACAGTTACTCTTGGTGGGTGCAGCAATGGGCCCTGCTGTGAATTATTAGATCAAGAATTGTAATTACATGCCCCTTTTGAACAGGGGCTGAAAAATTGGGCCTTTCGTGGTGGTGGTGGTGGTGGCATTGCCACAAGACTGTAAGCCCTCAGAGTTACTCTTGGTGGGTGCAGCAATGGACCCTGCTGTGAATTATTAGATCAAGAATTGTAATTGCATGCCCCTGTTGAACAGGGGCTGAAAAATTGGGCCTTAGGCACTGGTGGCACAACACTACAACCCCTCACAGATACTGTACTTGGAGCACAGCAATGAGCCCTGTTGCAAAGTATTGCTTCAAAAAATTGTAATGACACGCCCCTGTTAAACAGGGGGCTGAAAAATTGGGCCTTAGGCACTGGTGCCACAACACTCCAACCCCTCACAGATACTGTACTTGGAGCACAGCAATGAGCCCTATGGCAAATTATTGCTAAAAAAATTGTAATTACACGCCCCTGTAAAACAGGGGCTGAAAAATTGGGCCTTAGCCACTGGTGGCGGCACCCATAAACAAAAATGATCTTCCAAGCTATCATCATCAATCGTATCATTGAGGACTCGGAGGAGGAGGATAGCCAGTCAACATAACAGCACAGGCACTCAGCATCAGCATCAGTCTTGAAGGGATGTGACATGTTAAAATCAATTAGTCTGTTATATCAGCATCAGGTGTGTGGTAGCTGGTGGTGATCCAAGACTGGTTCATCTTGATGAAAGTCAGTCGATCAACCGAGTCGGTGGACAGGCGCACCCTGTGATCCGTGACAAATCCTCCAGCAGCACTGAATGTGCGTTCCGAAAGAACGCTGGATGCAGGACAGGCCAGTAGCTCAATTGCATACTGTGCAAGCTCTGGCCAGTGATCCATCCTCAAGACCCAGTAAGCCAGAGGATTTTCGGTGGGGAAGGTGTCCAAGTCTGACCTTGCCCCTAGATATTCCTGCACCATGTTTATCAGACGCTGGCGATGGTTGCTGGAACCGATCATACTTTGGGGCTGCGGACTAAAGAATTGTCTGAACGCATCGGTCAGACGGCCACCTTCCCCACCGCTCCTTCTTTGACTGGCCGAAGCCTCAGCAACTCGTTGTCCAGGACCAGGAGTTTGTAACCTCCCAGTCCTCTGGGAACGCGTTGCACAGACCTTTCTGCAAGGCCTCCCGGAGTTGTCTCATCCTCTGCTCCCTCTGCGACGGTAACATAAGGTCCGCAACCTTACCCTTGTACCGTGGATCAAGGAGAGTGGCCAGCCAGTAATGGTCCCTCTCCTTGATCCGAAGAATACGAGGATCCTTCCGCAGACTTTGCAGGATCAGGGAGGCCATGCAGCGTAGGTTTGCTGAGGCATTCGCTCCGGAGTCCTCTGGGTCACTAAGGACGACATGATCCGCAGCCACCTCCTCCCAGCCACGTACAAGTCCACTGGTTTCTTGGGACTGTAAATCATCCCTAAAAGACTGCTGCTGATGATGCTGAGTGCCAGCCTCCACCTCCATGCTGACACAATCCTCCTCCTCCTCCTCCTCCTCCTCCTCCTCTTCCTGTGCGATGGGTGGGACAGAAGGAACACTGTCTGGGTAAAGGGGGCCTTGAGAGGCAAGGAAGTCCTCCTCTTCCTGCCTCTGTTCTGCCTCAAGTGCCCTGTCCATTATTCCACGCAGCGTGTGCTCCAACAGGTGGACAAGAGGTACAGTGTCACTGATGCATGCACTGTCACTGCTCACCATCCTCGTGGCCTCCTCAAATGGTGCCAGGACAGTGCATGCATCCCTGATCATGCCCCACTGGCGTGGAGAAAAAAAACCAAGCTCCCCTGACCCTGTCCTGGTGCCGTAGTCGCACAGGTACTCATTGATGGCCCTCTGCTGCGTGTGCAGCCGCTGCAGCATGGCCAACGTTGAGTTCCACCTGGTGGGCATGTCACATATAAGGCGGTTCTTGGGCAGGTTCAACTCCTTTTGCAGCTCAGCCAGGCGAGCACTGGCATTATAAGATCTGCGGAAATGCACACAGACTTTCCTGGCCTGCCTCAGGACATCCTGTAAGCCCGGGTACCTGCCCAAGAACCGCTGCACCACCAGGTTAAGGACGTGAGCCACACAGGGCACATAGGTCAGTTGTCCCTGTCGGAGGGCGGAGAGGAGGTTGGTGCCATTGTCGCAAACCACCATTCCTGGCTTAAGCTGGCGTGGCGTCAACCACCTCTCGGCCTGGCCCTGCAGAGCAGACAGGACCTCTGCCCCAGTGTGGCTTCTGTCCCCCAAACACACCAGCGCAAGCACGGCATGGCATCTTTTTGCCTGCGTACTTGCGTAGCCCCGTGAACGGCTACGGAGCACCGCTGGTTCATAGGACAAACCACAGGAAGAGGCCATGGAGGAAGAAGAAGAGGAGGGGGTGGAGGAGAGAGGTGTGTCACAACCAGTAGTAGCATTTTGGAGGCGTGGCGGTGGGACAACCTCCAACACTACTGCACCTTGTCCTGCATCCTTCCCAGCTGCCAAAAGAGTGACCCAATGGGCCGTGAAAGAAAGGTAACGTCCCTGTCCATGCCTGCTGGACCATGAGTCAGCGGTAATATGCACCTTACCGCTGACCGCCCTGTCCAGCGAGGCCAAGACATTGCCTTCCACATGCCGGTAGAGAGCCGGAATAGCCTTCCGTGAGAAAAAGTGGCGTTTGGGAACCTGCCACTGAGGAACCGCACATTGCACAAACTCACGGAAGGGGGCCGAGTCTACCAACTGAAAAGGCAGCAGTTGAAGCGCTAGCAATTTAGCCAAGCTAGCATTCAACCGCTGGGCATGTGGATGGCTGGGAGTGAACTTCTTTCGACGGTCCAGCAGCTGGGGCAGGGAAATTTGCCTGCTAGAATCGGACGTCGGTGTACTGCTAGCAGAGTGGCCGCAAGTACTTGGCTGTGACACACCTAATTCTACACCTTCATTCCTCTCAGTGCATGTTTCAGAGAGGACTGAAGTTATAGTGGGGTTGGAGATCCCAGCTGATGCGGTGCAAGGAGAGGTCCGCTTTGTTCTTTGGTGTGGGTCTTTCAGGTAGGCTTGCCAACGAGCTGCATGGCAGGTCAACATATGTCTGGTCAGGCATGTGGTACCCAAGCGGCTGATGTTTTGGCCACGCGATATACGCTTGAGACATATGTTGCAAACAGCAGCTGTGCGATCTGATGCACTAGCCTCAAAAAAGGCCCACACCAAAGAACTTTTTGAATGACGGGCAGAGGCAGCGCCCTGCACAGGCGGAGCTCTGCGGTGTGATTCCGTCGGTGTACTGCCCTTACGCTGGCCACCAAAGGGCATCCTGCCTCGTTGGAGATGTGCCTCCTCCTCATCCTCCTCCTCCTCCTCTCTCCTATTAGGCACCCACGTGGAGTCAGTGACCTCATCATCACCTCCCTCCTCATCACTGGAGCCAATCTGGCAGTATGCTGCAGCTGCTGGAACATGACTGCCAGATTGGTGTCCTTCTTGAGCATCCCCTCTGTCTGCTCTCACCCTACTGCCTTCCTCTAGCTGGGTTTCATCATCAGACCCTTCGAAACGCTGGGCATCCTCCTGGAGCATGTACCCAACACTGTGCTCAAACAGTTCGGGGGACTCCTCAGGAGGAGGACATGGTGGGTCTAGGGAAGGAGTGACTGATGATGAGTCTGACATTGATACCAGGGAAGAGGACGCTTTGGCAGCTGCTTTGCCAGTACCCTGAGCCTGGGTGAGAGAGGATGAGGAGGAGGAGGAGGGCTTGGTCATCCACTCTACCAAGTCTTCGGCATGATGTGGCTCAACATGTCCAGCTGCCGAAAAGAAGGACAAGCGTGTCCCATGGCCATGTGCTGATGACAATGCACCGCGTCCACGACCAGCACTGTTGCCCCCAGACACAGAGCCTGCTTGCCCTCTTTTATTGCCTCCTGACTGTCTGCCTCTCCTTGTTTGCCTTCCAGACATTCTAATAGATGGCCTGCAGGGAGATGGGAAAAAAGCAATAAGGGCTACCTTCAGGTGTCCTTCTCTGTCCCTTGAAACAAGGACTTTGACAGTGAAAGAAACTGACACACTCTCCCTACCTACAGTTTTCTGTCCCTAGAAAAAATGTTTTTTTTAAGCACAATTTAGCACAAGGAGAATTCACTCACTGTCCTTCCAGGTCCCTGGAAACAAGGACTTTGACAGTGAAAGAAACTGACACACTCTCCCTACCTACAGTTTTCTGTCCCTAGAAAAAATGTTTTTTTTAAGCACAATTTAGCACAAGGAGAATTCACTCACTGTCCTTCCAGGTCCCTGGAAACAAGGACTTTGACAGTGAAAGAAACTGACACACTCTCCCTACCTACAGTTTTCTGTCCCTAGAAAAAATGTTTTTTTTTAAGCACAATTTAGCACAAGGAGAATTCACTCACTGTCCTTCCAGGTCCCTGGAAACAAGGACTTTGACAGTGAAAGAAACTGACACACTCTCCCTACCTACAGTTTTCTGTCCCTAGAAAAAATGTTTTTTTTAAGCACAATTTAGCACAAGGAGAATTCACTCACTGTCCTTCCAGGTCCCTGGAAACAAGGACTTTGACAGTGAAAGAAACTGACACACTCTCCCTACCTACAGTTTTCTGTCCCTAGAAAAAATGTTTTTTTTAAGCACAATTTAGCACAAGGAGAATTCACTCACTGTCCTTCCAGGTCCCTGGAAACAAGGACTTTGACAGTGAAAGAAACTGACACACTCTCCCTACCTACAGTTTTCTGTCCCTAGAAAAAATGTTTTTTTTAAGCACAATTTAGCACAAGGAGAATTCACTCACTGTCCTTCCAGGTCCCTGGAAACAAGGACTTTGACAGTGAAAGAAACTGACACACTCTCCCTACCTACAGTTTTCTGTCCCTAGAAAAAATGTTTTTTTTAAGCACAATTTAGCACAAGGAGAATTCACTCACTGTCCTTCCAGGTCCCTGGAAACAAGGACTTTGACAGTGAAAGAAACTGACACACTCTCCCTACCTACAGTTTTCTGTCCCTAGAAAAAATGTTTTTTTTAAGCACAATTTAGCACAAGGAGAATTCACTCACTGTCCTTCCAGGTCCCTGGAAACAAGGACTTTGACAGTGAAAGAAACTGACACACTCTCCCTACCTACAGTTTTCTGTCCCTAGAAAAAATGTTTTTTTTAAGCACAATTTAGCACAAGGAGAATTCACTCACTGTCCTTCCAGGTCCCTGGAAACAAGGACTTTGACAGTGAAAGAAACTGACACACTCTCCCTACCTACAGTTTTCTGTCCCTAGAAAAAATGTTTTTTTTTAAGCACAATTTAGCACAAGGAGAATTCACTCACTGTCCTTCCAGGTCCCTGGAAACAAGGACTTTGACAGTGAAAGAAACTGACACACTCTCCCTACCTACAGTTTTCTGTCCCTAGAAAAAATGTTTTTTTTAAGCACAATTTAGCACAAGGAGAATTCACTCACTGTCCTTCCAGGTCCCTGGAAACAAGGACTTTGACAGTGAAAGAAACTGACACACTCTCCCTACCTACAGTTTTCTGTCCCTAGAAAAAATGTTTTTTTTTAAGCACAATTTAGCACAAGGAGAATTCACTCACTGTCCTTCCAGGTCCCTGGAAACAAGGACTTTGACAGTGAAAGAAACTGACACACTCTCCCTACCTAGTTTTCTGTCCCTAGAAAAAATGTTTTTTTTAAGCACAATTTAGCACAAGGAGAATTCACTCACTGTCCTTCCAGGTCCCTGGAAACAAGGACTTTGACAGTGAAAGAAACTGACACACTCTCCCTACCTACAGTTTTCTGTCCCTAGAAAAAATGTTTTTTTTAAGCACAATTTAGCACAAGGAGAATTCACTCACTGTCCTTCCAGGTCCCTGGAAACAAGGACTTTGACAGTGAAAGAAACTGACACACTCTCCCTACCTACAGTTTTCTGTCCCTAGAAAAAATGTTTTTTTTAAGCACAATTTAGCACAAGGAGAATTCACTCACTGTCCTTCCAGGTCCCTGGAAACAAGGACTTTGACAGTGAAAGAAACTGACACACTCTCCCTACCTACAGTTTTCTGTCCCTAGAAAAAATGTTTTTTTTAAGCACAATTTAGCACAAGGAGAATTCACTCACTGTCCTTCCAGGTCCCTGGAAACAAGGACTTTGACAGTGAAAGAAACTGACACACTCTCCCTACCTACAGTTTTCTGTCCCTAGAAAAAATGTTTTTTTTAAGCACAATTTAGCACAAGGAGAATTCACTCACTGTCCTTCCAGGTCCCTGGAAACAAGGACTTTGACAGTGAAAGAAACTGACACACTCTCCCTACCTACAGTTTTCTGTCCCTAGAAAAAATGTTTTTTTTAAGCACAATTTAGCACAAGGAGAATTCACTCACTGTCCTTCCAGGTCCCTGGAAACAAGGACTTTGACAGTGAAAGAAACTGACACACTCTCCCTACCTACAGTTTTCTGTCCCTAGAAAAAATGTTAGAAAAAAGTTTTTTTTAAGCACAATTTAGCACAAGGAGAATTCACTCACTGTCCTTCCAGGTCCCTGGAAACAAGGACTTTGACAGTGAAAGAAACTGACACACTCTCCCTACCTACAGTTTTCTGTCCCTAGAAAAAATGTTTTTTCTTTTTCGTACATCACGGGACACAGAGCGACTTAGTCATTACTAATGGGTTATATAGTTTACCTTCAGGTGTTGGCACTGGCCAATTCCAAACCGGAAGTACCCTCCCCTATATAAGCCCCTCCCACCCGGGAGCACCTCAGTTTTTTGCCAGTGTCTAAGGTGTTGGCCAAAGAGTAACATGTGTTTTCACTGGGCTTGCGTACAGGTTCTTTTGGGCCTTAGTAAGCTGTTCCGGATCCCACCAAAAAAGCTTCATAGCTAAACGGTCGGTACCCGGGGCCTTGCAGCAGAAGAGCAAGGTTTTGCCTGTAATGCTTCTCTTAGGAGGCTGGACCCTGGGATCCAGAGCTCTGGTCATACCCACGACCAAGACGCTGTCTGTGCAGGGTGCTATACAGGTCCAGGGGAGTGGAATCCTTGGGAACCCGGTCCCTGAAGGTTTAATTACAATGCCTGCCGTGATAGGTGAAGTTTGGACTTTTGTGGACCAAACAAAGTCCTGCGGCGGGGATCAGGTAAGTGGGGGGCCCTCAGGAACTTGGTTCTATTGGGGGACCCCCAAGCCTAATTTGTCTTTCTGTCTGTTACCTAACGGTATTCCGCTAAATATCTGTGTTTGCCTATAACTACTGAAAATGTAAAATTTTAATAGTAGTCAAGAAAAAAAAAAAACAGGGACCGCGGTACCTGTGTTAACCACTAGAGGCCGCTGTAGTCCATTTTTCTTGTAAATGTGGATCTTTGGTTTTCTCAACTCAAAAGATCCAGGCAGCTGGTAAGTTTCTCTGAGGGAATCCACTTCCTCTGCCTGTTGCTGCGTTCATCCACCGCACAGGCCTCCGGCAAAAAGGGGCCCTGGCTCCTAGTCCTCTGTTGGTTTTCGAAAAGGGCGCCATTGGCGCACGGGCGCGCGCGGCTGGGGCGCGTGCACGCGCCTCCTATGAAAAAAAAGGGCGGGGGCGGGTGGATGACGCTCGATGCGCGCCGCGGCGCTTCTGCGCATGTGCGGGCGTCCCAGCATGGTTAAAAGACACAGTACAAGTGTCAGCTGCATGCAAACAGAGCTAGCAACAAACAGTGGCACACAGAGGCGGTTGATGCAGGCATCCCATAGAAAGGCACTTTAGTGGACACCAGCTGGTATATAGCAGCACCTGTGTTAGACTATTACCAGCAAAAATTGGTGTATGACGACGGGAATACCTCAGCTTTGTGCTTAAAGGATATGTCGTCCAGACGCTCCGAAATAGATCTTCCAGGAAGCCAAAGGGGTCTCCATCGGCTCTGAGGATATTGGCATGCTTGCACTGCACCAATCTCCCCTGAGAATGCAGAGGTCAGTAGCCGTAGAAACCCCGCAGGAATGCCTGGTGCTGCGGCTGTCCCCAGTCCACCTGCTCCTGTATATATAACAGAGGAGGTTTTATCCTCAACTCTGGGAGGATTGGAAGAGAGATTAACAGGCATTGATCGCTGCTTCCCTGTCACAGGAAAAGCGCGTCCGATCTCCGTCTCCTCCTTCAGAGTGCCTGTTAGTGGAGGAACAGCCCCACACAGAGATCGACCTACCTGAAGGGGATCAGGATGAGGTTGATTCACTTATAGAGGAATCAACAGTGGAAGAACCTTTCTCAGCTTCTCAGGCTGAAAGATTATGGGTTCAGTCTCTGACTAACATGGTCCGATCAGCATTTAAAATGCCTCTGGCGGAACCACCATCCACTACGGTTTCCTCGCTGGGGTCGCTAAAAGCTCCCCAGGCGGTCTGTTCCTTCCCAATCCACCCTTTATTAGAAGGGCTTATTTACCAGGATTGGGAGCATCCTGATAAAATATTTGCTCCCCCCAAGAGATTTCCGGTGATCTATCCCATGGAGGATAAGTTCATAAGAAAATGGAGGGTCCCTATAGTGGACGCAGCCATCTCTTCTGTTAACAAATCACTGACATGTCCAGTAGATAATGTTCCAATGTTCAAAGACCCAATAGATAAAAAATTGGAGTCTTTACTAAAATCTGCTTTCTCTACAGCAAGTATGGTGACACAACCTGCGGTAGCAGCGATTGGAGTCTGCCAAGCAGTGAAAGATCAGTTGAAACAAGTCTTAAGGGACTTACCAGATCAGCAGGCTCATGCCCTAGCTGACCTGCCTAGAGCCTTGTGTTTTGCGGTGGACGCCATAAAGGATACAATCCAACAGCCTCCCGCTTTACGCTGTCTATAGTACATATGCGTAGGCTTCTGTGGCTCAAAAACTGGTCTGCTGAAGCTCCCTGTAAAAAACTGCTGGTTAGCTTCCCATTTCATGGAGAACGCTTATTTGGAGAAGATCTGGACAAATATATCCAGAAAATTTCTGCCGGTAAAAGTTCACTCTTACCGGTTAAGAACAAGGGTAGAAGTCCTTCTTTTAAGAGGCCTACCTCTCCAGTCCCGGGCACATCGGCTGTGAAGCAGTTCCGACGGCCTCCGCGTCAAATTCAGGGGGCAGAAATCAGGGACAATCACAGGGTAACAAGAAGCCCTGGATCAAGAGAGGTACAAAACCTCCCCCTAAGGCATGAAGTATTGCCCCCGCTCAATCGGGTGGGGGGAAGACTTCAGTTGTTCACAGAGACCTGGCGGGACACCATCAGAGACAGATGGGTGCTCTCCGCAGTAAGTCTGGGATACAAGCTGGAGTTAAAAGGCACTCCTCCTGCCCAATTTATGAGGTCAAATGTGCCAAGAGATCCCCAAAAGAGAGGATCCCTCCTTCTGGCACTAGAACAACTATTGCTCCAAGGGTAATCATGAAGGTTCCCCTGGAAGAAAGCGGATTCGGGTTTTACTCGAACCTTTTCACAGTCCCCCAAACCAAATGGGGACGTGAGGCCCATATTAAATCTAAAAGGGCTAAACAAGTTCCTAAATATCAGGACTTTTCGGATGGAGTCGATCCGATCAGTGGCCACCGCCCTACAAGGGCAGGAATGGCTAGCCTCGATCGACATAAGGGATGCTTATCTGCATATTCCCATCTTTCCGGCCCATCAGAAATTTCTACGCTTTGCAGTAGAAGGGCGCCATTTTCAGTTCAGAGCCTTACCTTTCGGTCTGGCCACAGCACCACGAGTGTTCACAAAAATTCTGGCCCCATTATTGGCCAATCTAAGAACACAGGGTGTAACGATAATGGCATATCTAGACGACCTGCTACTAATAGACCACTCAGTGGAAAAGCTGGAAGTAGCTATTCACAAGACAATCGAGTATCTGGAATATCACGGTTGGATTATCAACCGGACAAGTCAGCTCTAAGACCAGTCAAAAGTCTGGAATACTTAGGGCTAAGGCTGGATTCAAATCAGAGAAAGATTTTTCTTACCTCCAGAGAAGGTGTCGTCTTTAAGAAATTTGACCCACTTAGTGGGTACAAAAAGAAAACCATCCATACGTCTCTGCATGAGGCTGCTGGGAAAGATGGTGGCTTCATTCGAAGCGGTACCCTACGGTCAATTCCATTCAAGGAATTTGCAAAGGGCCATACTGTCAGCCTGGAACAAAAAAGTTCAGGCTTTAGACTTACCAATGTCCCTGTCCCCTTCCGTTCGCAAGAGCCTCCATTGGTGGTTGGTGCCCCAGAATCTGGAAAGAGGGAAACCCTTCAGTCCGGTTTCTTGGAAGGTGGTCACTACAGATGCCAGCCTCATCGGCTGGGGGGCAGTGCTGGAGCAATGGTCTCTCCAGGCAGTGGTCAGAAGCAGAACAGGCCCTGCCCATCAATCTCTTAGAGATACGAGCAGCCCGGTATGCCTAGTAGCATGGACATCCAAACTCCAGGGGTCCCCTGTCAGAATTCAATCAGACAATGCCACGGCAGTGGCATATATCAATCATCAGGGTGGCACCAAAAGTCGTGCAGCCCAGAAGGAAGCAAATTGCATCCTGGAGTGGGCAGAAAGATATGTCCCAGCCATATCTGCGGTTTTCATCCAGGAGTGAGGACTTTCTAAGTCGCCAACAATTATGCCCGGGGGAATGGTCTCTTCACCCCGAGGTTTTCCAGGCAATATGCCAGCGGTGGGGAACACCGGATGTAGATCTGCTAGCATCCAGATTCAACGCAAAGGTGGACAGGTTTGTGTCTCGCACAAGGGATCCCCTAGCTTGCGGCTCGGATGCCCTAGTGTTCCCTTGGGATCGGTTCAAGCTGATATATGCATTCCCACCGCCACAATTGTTACCGCGATTACTCCGCAGAATCAGGGTAGAAAAGAAACCAGTGATTCTGGTGGCTCCAGCGTGGCCCCGAAGGGCATGGTACGCGGAGATTGTAAAAATGTCAGTGAGGAGTCCTTGGACCCTCCCACTTCGTCCGGACCTGCTGTCGCAAGGACCGATATACCACCCTTCCTTACCAGCCCTAGGTTTGACGGCCTGGCTATTGAAGCCCACATTCTGAAAAAGAGAGGGCTCTCTAATTCTGTGGTATCTACCATGATCAATGCCAGGAAACCGGTATCCAGGCAGATCTATTATAGGATCTGGAAAGCGTACATTACGTGGTGTGAGACCAAGAAATGGCATCCACGTAAGTACATGATAGGGAGGATTCTGGACTTCCTACAGTGGGCTGTAGATAGGAAGCTGGCCTTGAGTACTATCAAGGGTCAGATTTCGGCCTTGTCAATATTTTTTCAAAGGCCCTTGGCTTCGCATTCACTAGTCAAAGCCTTTATACAAGGAGTGATGCGTATTAGCCCTCCGGTTAGTATTCCCATATGTCCTTGGGACTTAAACCTGGTTCTGTCGGTTCTACAGGAACAACCGTTTGAACCATTACAACACATTTCCTTGGTTCTTCTCACCAGGAAATTGGTTTTCTTAGTAGCCATTTGTTCGGCTAAAAGAGTGTCGGAATTAGCAGCTATGTCCTGTAAGGAGCCATATCTGGTTGTCCATAAGGACAGAGTAGTATTACGTCCTCATCCAGCCTTTCTTCCTAAGGTGGTATCGAGGTTTCATTTGAACCAAGATGTGGTTCTTCCTTCTTTTTTCCCCAAACCTAGCTCAGTAGAGGAAAAGTTATTACATTCTTTGGATGTGGTAAGAGCAGTTAAAGCTTATCTAAAAGCCACTGCTCAGATTCGCAGAACGGATTCTTTGTTTGTTCTGCCGGAAGGCCCCAGAAGGGGTCAGGCAGCATCAAAATCTACTTTAGCCAAGTGGATTCGACAGGTCATAATACAAGCCTATGGCTTGAGAAAGAGACCGCCTCCGTTCAAAGTTAGGGCGCACTCCACAAGAGCGGTTGGAACTTCATGGGCAGTGCATCACCAGGCCTCCCTGGCTCAAGTATGTAAGGCCGCAACATGGTCTTCGGTACACACGTTTACTAGATTCTATCAGGTAGACGTTAGAAGTCAGGAGGATGTCGCCTTTGGGCGCAGTGTGTTGCAGGCCGCAAAAGATCCTCATGCCTGATGGCGCCCAGCTTATGTACCCCCCCCCTCATTTGGCATTGCTTTGGGACGTCCCATTAGTAATGACTAAGTCGCTCTGTGTCCCGTGATGTACGAAAAAGAAAAAGGGATTTTTATAACAGCTTACCTGTAAAATCCTTTTCTTGGAGTACATCACGGGACACAGAGCTCCCACCCCTCTTTTTGGGACACTTATTGCTTGGCTACAAAACTGAGGTGCTCCCGGGTGGGAGGGGCTTATATAGGGGAGGGTACTTCCGGTTTGGAATTGGCCAGTGCCAACACCTGAAGGTAAACTATATAACCCATTAGTAATGACTAAGTCGCTCTGTGTCCCGTGATGTACTCCAAGAAAAGGATTTTACAGGTAAGCTGTTATAAAAATCCCTTTTTTTAAGCACAATTTAGCACAAGGAGAATTCACTCACTGTCCTTCCAGGTCCCTGGAAACAAGGACTTTGACAGTGAAAGAAACTGACACACTCTCCCTACCTACAGTTTTCTGTCCCTAGAAAAAATGTTTTTTTTAAGCACAATTTAGCACAAGGAGAATTCACTCACTGTCCTTCCAGGTCCCTGGAAACAAGGACTTTGAAAGTGAAAGAAACTGACACACTCTCCCTACCTACAGTTTTCTGTCCCTAGAAAAAATGTTTTTTTTTAAGCACACTATAGCACAAGCACAAAACACACTGACACTCTCCCTACCTATCCTTCTCTTTCCCTAAACTAAAGGAATCCAGGTTAAGCAAGAAAGAAATAAAAGTCACTGTCCCTGCCTATGCTGCTCTATCCCTGCTCCGGAACACAGTACACTAGGCCGCCGTGCTGGCGGCCTTTTATAGTGTGGGGCGTGTACTAAACACCCTCAGCAATTAATTGGCCACAGGCATCCTGCCTGTGGCCAATCATTGCTCTCCTCGCTGCCGGCGCTGTGATTGGCCAAGCATGCGGGGGTCACAGTGCATGCTTGGCCAATCACAGCGCCTGGATGACACTGCGATGGCGTAGTGCATTGTGGGCCGTTCGCGTCACTCGAATTTGGCGCGAACGGCCCAAATCGTTCGATCTTCGTCGAACGATCGAACAGCCGAGTTCGAGTCGAACGTATGTTCGACTCGAACACGAAGCTCATCCCTACTCAAGATCAAAAAACTCCACAGACGGTAGGTTTTCGTCTGAGGAGGTGGGCTCCTCTCCAGTTTCTTGAGTCTCGCCTGCCAATACTGACAAGGGAAATTCTGGAGAGTCCTCACCACTCTCAGAGGAGTTCTGGCTATCACCTTCCTGGTACATAGGGGCACCAGTGGGGGGCTCAGGATCATCCCACAGTTCCCAGAACTTCGGAAAATCCCTTCCCACAATGGCATCATGCGGTAATTGAGATACTAACCCCACTGGATGAGAGAGGGTACCTTTGGGGGTCTTGAAACACACTGTAGTCACTGGATACTCTCGGGTGTCCCCATGCACACAAATAACAGCTACCTTGCTATTCCCAGAGACCTCTGTTTTAACTACTTCAGCCTTTATCAGGGTCACAAGGCTACCTGAATCCAGTAATACCACAACATTTCTACCATTAATACACATTTTGCATAAATGTTTCTCAGTTCCCTGAATGGCAGTGCATGCGACTGTCGCACACAGCGACTGACGTCTGTCCGTCAGAAAGTCACATTGCATGGGTTCCTCCACAACCGGGCAATTTGCTGCAATATGTCCCGCTTGCCGGGCAGCGGTAGCAAACAATCCTTTTGGCTGCCTCTTGAGCCCCCGACTTCCCAGGCTGTTCTCGCCAAACCCTGGGCAGAGCTCCCACCCTCTCACTCTCTCCACCCTCACCCCTTGGAATCATCTTATCCGCCCCTGGGGATGGTCTGGTCTTAGGGTGGAAAGTCCGAGTGTCTCTGGAAGAGGCCGTCAGGTTCTCTGCAGCCAAGTATCTCTCTACACGATCCACAAGTTTACCGGCCGTTTCTGGGTCTCCATGGCTTACCCACTTTTGAATGGCGGGTAGGAAGAGCTCTCAAGAAACGATCCATCACAACACGTTCCACAATCTCCGGTGCGGACAAAGTCTCTGGCTGTAGCCACTTCCTGCTCAGGTGAATGAGATCATACATTTGAGACCTGGGGGGTTTTCCAAGCTGGAAAGTCCAGTTATGCACACGCTGAGCCCGGACAGCCAGGGTGACACCCAGCCTTGCCAATATTTCAGCTTTTAGCATCACATAGTCTTTTGCTTGGTCAGGCTCTAGGTCATAGTAAGCTTTCTGCGATTCACCAGTTAACAGAGGAGCCACCAGTCCAGCCCACTGCTCCTCAGGCCACTTTTCTCTTTCAGCAGTCCTTTCAAATGTGGTCAAAAATACCTCTGGATCATCCTCTCCAGTCATTTTTGTCAATAAACGACTCACCCCAAAGGACGCGGTATTAGTGGGACGGCTTTCCTCACTGGTCTGCGGACGTTGCTGCATTACTGCTTCCATCTGTTGTTGTAGTCTCTGCTCTTGCTTCTGCAACAGGTCTATGAAGCGGGCCTCAGCTTGCTGCTGGGCTTGTTGCTGGGCTGTGAAGCTCTGTTGTTGAGCTGCAAGGCTCTTTTGCAAACCTGCATTTGTCTGCTGTTGATTGGCATTTGCTAGAGCCAGCTGTTTCAGTATCTCCTCCATGCTGGCTTAAAAAAAACTGCCACTGGTTCTCCACCAGCTGTGAGGGGGTTAGCTCGGTAGCGGGTGTGTGTGACCCCCTGGATGGGCTCCCCACACAAAAACAGGCCCAGCAGACGGAGGTTGTGGTTTTCAAGATCAAAAGGTGCGGTTTATTTCTCTATTTACAGTGACAAAACACAGCAAAGCAAAAAGAAACATAAACAAAATAAATCCTGGTCAGCTTGACCTCTGACTAAACATGCAGGTTTCCCTAACTAACAACTGGGATCAGCCTGGTGCTGTCCTAGTCCCTAAGTCCCTGGTTTAGTAAATGTCCAAACAAATAGCCACACAGGCTTTGTCTCACCGCACAGGGGTTCACTCTCCCTAGACAGTCCACACAGGTCTGGTTCCAGGCATGAGCAAACACCTAATGAAGCTGGGAGTTTTTATAGAGGCCTTAAACGAGCTGACAAGCTTCAGCTGGTCTCATCAACTCCCTGCCTGCACGACGCCCAGCACTCTCCCTAGAGGTATGAATCATCCATGAGCCCACTAGCCTCAGCTGGGCTTCATTAACTCTCTCCCTAGTTGTATAAGTCGGCATAAAGCCTGAATCTGGGAGAAATATACCTACCCCCCTGGATGCAACCAGGTGACTTTACCTTCCTGCTGTCACAATATGTATGGTGTATGGGGGGAGAACTGTATATATGTATGGTGTATGGGGGGAGAACTGTATATATGTATAGTGTATGGGGGGGAGAACTGTATATATGTATGATGTATGGGGGGAGAACTGTATATATGTATGGTGTATGGGGGTAGAACTGTATATATGTATGGTGGGGGGGAGAACTGTATACATGTATGGTGTATGGGGGGAGAACTGTATATATGTATGGTGTATGAGGGGGGAGAACTGTATATATGTATGGTGTATGAGGGGGGGGAGAACTGTATATATGTATGGTGTATGGGGGGAGAACTGTATATATGTATGGTGTATGGGGAGAGAACTGTATATATGTATGGTGTATGGGGGGGAGAACTGTATATATGTATGGTGTATGGGGGGAGAACAGTATATATGTATGGGGAGAGAACTGTATATATGTATGGTGTATGGGGGGGGAGAACTGTATATATGTATGGTGTATGGGGGGGCTGTATATATGTATGGTGTATGGGGGGGAGAACTGTATATATGTATGGTGTATGGGGGGAAAACTGTATATATGTATGGTGTATGGGGGGAGAACTGTAAATATATATGGTGTATGGGGGGGGGAGAACTGTATATATGTATGGTGTATGGGGGGGAGAACTGTATATATGTATGGTATATGGGGGAAGAACTGTATATATGTATGGTGTATGGGGGGAGAACTGTATATATGTATGGTGTATGGGGGGAGAACTGTATATATGTATGGTGTATGGGTGGAGAACTGTATATATGTATGGTGTATGGGAGGGAGAACTGTATATATGTATGGTGTATGGGGGGGGAGAACTATATATATGTATGGTGTATGGGGGGAGAACTGTATATATGTATGGTGTTTGGGGAGAGAACTGTATATATGTATGGTGTTTGGGGAGAGAACTGTATATATGTTGTATGGGGGGAGCACTGTATATATGTATGGTGTATGGGGGAGAGAAATGTATATATGTATGGTGTATGGGGGGGAGAACTGTATATATGTATGGTGTATGGGGGAGAGAACTGTATATATGGTGTATGGGGGGAGCACTGTATATATGTATGGTGTATGGGGGAGAGAACTGTATATATGTATGGTGTATGGGGGGAGAACTTATATATATATGGTGTGTGGGGGGGAGAACTGTATATATGTATGGTGTATGGGGGGAGAGAACTGTATATATGTATGGTGTATGGGGGGGAGAACTGTATATATGTATGGTGTATGGGGGGAGAACTGTATATATGTATGGTGTATGGGGGGGGGAGAACTGTATATATGTATGGTGTATGGGGGAGAGAACTGTATATATGTATGGTGGGGGGGAGAACTGTATATATGTATGGTGTATGGGGGGGGGGGAGAACTGTATATATGTATGGTGTATGGGGGGGAGAACTGTATATATGGTGTATGGGGGAGCACTGTATATATGTATGGTGGGGGGGGGGAGAACTGTATATATGTATGGTGGGGGGGGAGAACTGTATATATGTATGGTGTATGGGGGAGAGAACTGTATATATGTATGGTGTATGGGGAGAGAACTGTATATATGTATGGTGTATGGGGGGAGAACTGTATATATGTATGGTGTATGGGGGGGAGAACTGTATATATGTATGGTGTATGGGGGAGAGAACTGTATATATGTATGGTGTATGGGGGAGAGAACTGTTTATATGGTGTATGGGGGGAGCACTGTATATATGTATGGTGTATGGGGGGAGAGAACTGTATATATGTATGGTGTATGGGGTAGAGAACTGTATATATGTATGGTGTATGGGGGAGAGAACTGTATATATGTATGGTGTATGGGGGGGAGAACTGTACATATGTATGGTGTATGGGGGAGAGAACTGTATATATGTATGGTGGGGGGGGAGAACTGTATATATGTATGGTGTATGGGGGGGGAGAACTGTATATATGTATGGTGTATGGGGGGAGAACTGAATATATGGTGTATGGGGGGAGCACTGTATATATGTATTGTGGGGGGGGGGCACTGTATATATGCACGGTGGGGGGGGAGAACTGTATATATGTATGGTGTATGGGGGGAGAACTGTATATATGTATGGTGTATGGGGGGGGAGAACTGTATATATGTATGGTGTATGGGAGAACTGTATATATGTATGGTGTATGGGGGAGAGAACTGTATATATGTATGGTGGGGGGGAGAACTGTATATATGTATGGTGTATGGGGGGGGAGAACTGTATATATGTATGGTGTATGGGGGGAGAACTGTATATATGGTGTATGGGGGGAGCACTGTATATATGTATGGTGGGGGGGGAGAACTGTATATATGTATGGTGGGGGGGAGCACTGTATATATGTATGGGGGGAGAGAACTGTATATATGTATGGTGTATGGGGGGAGAGAACTGTATATATGTATGGTGTATGGGGGAGAACTGTATATATGTATGGTGTATGGGGGGAGAGAACTGTATATATGTATGTTGTATGGGGGAGAACTGTATATATGTATGGTGTATGGGGGGAGAACTGTATATATGTATGGTGTATGGGGGGGAGAACTGTATATATGTATGGTGTATGGGGGAGAACTGTATATATGTATGGTGTATGGGGGAGAACTGTATATATGTATGGTGTATGGGGGGAGAACTGTATATATGTATGGTGTATGGGGGGAGAACTGTATATATGTATGGTGTATGGGGGAGAGAACTGTATATATGTATGGTGTATGGGGGAGAGAACTGTATATATGTATGGTGTATGGGGGGGAGAACTGTATATATGTATGGTGTATGGGGGAGAACTGTATATATGTATGGTGTATGGGGGAGAACTGTATATATGTATGGTGTATGGGGGGAGAGAACTGTATATATGTATGGTGTATGGGGGAGAACTGTATATATGTATGGTGTATGGGGGAGAACTGTATATATGTATGGTGTATGGGAGAACTGTATATATGTATGGTGTATGGGGGGAGAACTGTATATATGTATGGTGTATGGGGGGGAGAACTGTATATATGGTGTATGGGGGAGCACTGTATATATGTATGGTGGGGGGGGAGAACTGTATATATGTATGGTGTATGGGGGAGAACTGTATATATTGTGACAGCAGGAAGGTAAAGTCACCTGGTTGCATCCAGGGGGGTAGATATATTTCTCCCAGATTCAGGCTTTATGCTGACTTATACAACTAGGGAGGGAGTTGATGAAGCCCAGCTGAGGCTAGTGGGCTCATGATGACTCATACCTCTAGGGAGAGGGCTGGGCGTCGTGCAGGCAGGGAGTTGATGAGACCAGCTGAAGCCTGTCAGTTCGTTTAAGGCCTCTATAAAAACTCCCAGCTTCATTAGATGTTAGCTCATGCCTGGACCCAGACCTGTGTGGACTGTCTAGGGAGAGTGAACCCCTGTGCGGTGAGGCAAAGCCTGTGTGGCTATTTGTTTGGACTTTTACTAAACCAGGGACTTAGGGACTAGGACAGCACCAGGCTGATCCCAGTTGTTAGTTTAGGAAACCTGCATGTTTAGTCAGAGGTCAAACTGACCAGGATTTATTTTGTTTATGTTTCTTTTTGGCTTTGCTGTGTTTTTGTCACTGTACATAGAGAAATAAACCGCACCTTTTGATTTTGAAAACCACAACCTCCGTCTGCTGGCCCTGTTTTTGTGTGGGGAGCCCAACCAGGGGGTCACACACACCCGCTACCGAGTTAACCCCCTCACAGTTGGTGGAGAATGCGGGCAGTTTTTTTTAAGCCAGCATGGAGGAGATACTGAAACAGCTGGCTCTAGCAAATGCCAATCAACAGCAGACAAATGCAGGTTTGCAAAGGAGCCTTGCAGCCCAGCAGCAAGCTCATCAACAAGCCCAGCAGCAATCTGAGGCCCGCTTCATAGACCTGTTACAGAAGCAAGAGCAGAGACTACAACAAATGGAAGCAGTAATGCAGCAACGTCCGCAGACCAGTGAGGAAAGCCGTCCCACTAATACCGCGTCCTTTGGGGTGAGTCGTTTATTGACAAAAATGACTGGAGAGGATGATCCAGAGGTATTTTTGACCACATTTGAAAGGACTGCTGAAAGAGAAAAGTGGCCTGAGGAGCAGTGGGCTGGACTGGTGGCTCCTCTGTTAACTGGTGAATCGCAGAAGGCTTACTATGACCTAGAGCCTGACCAAGCAAAAGACTATGTGATGCTAAAAGCTGAAATATTGGCAAGGCTGGGTGTCACCCTGGCTGTCCGGGCTCAGCGTGTGCATAACTGGACTTTCCAGCTTGGAAAACCCCCCAGGTCTCAAATGTATGATCTCATTCACCTGAGCAGGAAGTGGCTACAGCCAGAGACTTTGTCCGCACCAGAGATTGTGGAACGTGTTGTAATGGATCGGTTTTTGAGAGCTCTTCCTACTGCCATCCAAAAGTGGGTAAGCCATGGAGACCCAGAGACGGCCGGTGGTCTTGTGGATCGTGTAGAGAAATACTTGGCTACAGAGAACCTGACGGCCTCTTCCAGAGACTCTCGGACTTTCCACCCTAAGACCAGACCATCCCCAGGGGCGGATAAGAGGATTCCAAGGGGGTGAGGGTGGAGAGAGTGAGAGGGTGGGAGCTCTACCCAAAGTTTGGCGAGAACAGCCTGGGAAGTCAGGGGCTCAAGAGGCAGCCAAATGGATTGTTTGCTACCGCTGCCGGCAAGCGGGACATATTGCAGCAAATTGCCCAGTTGTGGAGGAACCCATGCAATGTGACTTTCTGATGGTCAGACGTCAGTCGCTGTGTGCGACAGTCGCATGCACTGCCATTCGGGGAACTGAGAAACATTTATGCAAAATGTGTATTAATGGTAGAAATGTTGTGGTATTACTGGATTCAGGTAGCCTTGTGACCCTGATAAAGGCTGAATTAGTTAAAACAGAGGTCTCTGGGAATAGCAAGGTAGCTGTTATTTGTGTGCATGGGGACACCCGAGAGTATCCAGTGACTACAGTGTGTTTCGAGACCCCCAAAGGTACCCTCTCTCATCCAGTGGGGTTAGTATCTCAATTACCGCATGATGCCATTGTGGGAAGGGATTTTCCAAAGTTCTGGGAACTGTGGGATGATCCTGAGCCCCCCACTGGTGCCCCTATGTACCAGGAATGTGATAGCCAGAACTCCTCTGAGAGTGGTGAGGACTCTCCAGAATTTCCCTTGTCAGTATTGGCAGGGGAGACTCAAGAAACTGGAGAGGAGCCCACCTCCTCAGACGAAAACCTACCGTCTGTGGAGTTTTCTGATCTGGAGGTTCACAGGGAAAATTTTGCCACAGAACAGTTAAAAGACCCCGCCCTAATAAAGGCACGGGAAAACGTAGTGGAAATAGATGGCAAGTTAGTGAACCCAGATAATACCTGCACTTACCCATACTTCAGCGTAGAGAAGGACCTACTGTATCGGGTGGCAAAAAGGGCAGAAGAAACCGTTGAGCAGCTTGTGGTGCCCAAACCTTACAGGAAGTTGGTGTTGGAGTTGGCCCATGGGCACATTCTTGGAGGTCATCTGGGGACAGAGAAAACCCGAGAGAGGGTATTACAGAGATTCTATTGGCCTGGGGTGATGAAGGACATAGAAAATTATTGTTCCTCCTGCCCTGTGTGTCAGAGGTCGGCCCCGATGCCACATTTCCGTAGCCCGCTGGTCCCTCTACCCATCATTGAGGTCCCGTTTGAGAGAATCGCAATGGATTTGGTAGGTCCTATAATCAAGTCCGCTAGGGGGCACCAGTACATATTGGTTATAATGGACTATGCCACCCGTTATCCAGAAGCGATCCCTCTCAGAAATACCTCGGCCAAAACCATAGCCAAAGAGCTATCTCTTGTTTTTAGCCGGGTGGGTATTTGTAAAGAACTGCTTACGGACCAAGGTACACCCTTTATGTCCCGGGTTATGAAAGAGCTGTGTAAATTGTTCAAAGTGACGCAATTGCGTACATCTGTGTATCACCCCCAAACCGATGGGCTGGTTGAAAGATTCAACAAAACCCTAAAACAAATGTTGAAGAAAGTGGTGGATAGAGATGGAAAGGATTGGGACTGTCTACTTCCTTATTTGATGTTTGCTATTAGGGAGGTGCCCCAATCCTCTACGGGATTCTCCCCCTTTGAGTTACTGTATGGGAGACACCCAAGAGGGCTGTTGGATATTGCCAAGGAAACTTGGGAAAGTGAGAGTTCTCCCCACAGGAGTGTGATTGAGCATGTCGCCCTGATGCAAGATCGAATTGCACAGGTAATGCCCATCGTGAAGGAACATTTGGCCCAAGCGCAGTTGGCACAGCAGAGAGTGTACAACCGTGGAGCAAAGACCCGTACCTTTTCCCCGGGGGATAGGATATTGGTACTTGTCCCTACGGTTGAAAGTAAATTCCTTGCCAAATGGCAAGGCCCCTACGAGATAATGGAAAAAGTGAGCGAAGTGAATTACAAGGTCAGACAACCAGGAAGGCGAAAGCCCGAACAGATATATCACGTTAATCTGTTGAAAGCCTGGAGGGATAGAGAGTCCCTAGTCGCAGAAACTTGGTCACCAGCTCAAACTGGTTGCGTGATTCCGGAGGTTGGAATAGCAGCCACCTTGTCACAACCCCAACAACAGGAGGTTAAGGAGTTTGTGCTTCGCAACAAGGAGGTGTTCTCTGAGCTGCCGGGACAAACATCTGGGGTAGAGCATGATATTATTACCCCGCCCGGTGAAAGGGTGAAGTTAAAACCCTATCGGATCCCAGAGGCCCGACGGGAGGCAATACGGGAGGAAGTACAGAAAATGCTGAACTTAGGGGTGATAGAGGAGTCCCAAAGTGATTGGTCTAGTCCCATTGTGTTGGTGCCTAAACCGGATGGGAGCTGGCGATTTTGTAACGATTTTCGTCAGTTGAACAAAGTTACAAAATTTGACACCTACCCCATGCCACGTATAGATGAGTTGATCGACCGGCTGGGAACAGCCCGATACATGACGACTCTTGACCTCACAAAAGGGTATTGGCAAATTCCCCTGGCCAAGTCGGCCAAAGAGAAAACCGCATTTGTAACCCCAGACGGGGCGTTCCAATATAAGAGAATGCCGTTCGGGTTACAGAATGCGCCGGCCACATTCCAGCGGAAAATGGACCAGATACTGAGGCCCCATCGGAAGTATGCTGCGGCTTACCTGGATGACGTAATTGTCCATAGCACAGATTGGGCCTCACATCCAAAAGTGCAAGCAGTCCTAGACTCTATCCGGGAAGCGGGGTTTACGGCTAACCCCAAGAAGTGTACCATTGGGCAGGAGGAGGCCAAATATCTTGGGTACACCATTGGCAGGGGAGTGATAAAACCCCAACTCAACAAAGTCGAGGCCATCCAGAGTTGGCCACGTCCCAACAGCAAGAAGCAGGTACGGGCCTTTCTGGGAATCACGGGTTATTATCGGCGCTTCATTCCCCACTTTGCTTCTAAGGCTGTGCCCCTAACCAACCTGACGAAAGGGAAAGGGTCGGTCATGATTAAATGGACCCCCGAGGCTGAGGCAGCATTCCAATTCTTGAAACAAGCCTTATGTAGCCAGCCAGTGTTGTACTCACCCGACTTCTCTAAAGACTTTGTCGTACAAAGTGATGCGTCAGATGTGGGGTTAGGAGCAGTATTGTCCCAGGTCTGGAACGGGGAAGAGCACCCAGTCATTTACCTCAGCAGGAAGTTGAAGTCCCATGAGGTAAATTACGCCACCGTTGAAAAGGAGTGTTTAGCGGTGAAGTGGGCTCTAGATTCCCTTCGGTACTATCTGCTAGGTAGGCACTTTGACATGGTTACGGATCACGCTCCGTTAAAGTGGATGGCTCAAAACAAGGAGACAAATAGAAGAGTGATTAGGTGGTTCCTGGCCCTACAGGAATTCAACTTCACAGTAAAGCATCGCCCTGGCGTTCAAATGGGGAATGTGGATGCTTTGTCTCGAGTACATGAATGCCTGATTGCTGGTGTTCCAACCCCAAGGTTAAAACAAGAGGGGGGGGGTATGTGACAGCAGGAAGGTAAAGTCACCTGGTTGCATCCAGGGGGTAGATATATTTCTCCCAGATTCAGGCTTTATGCTGACTTATACAACTAGGGAGGGAGTTGATGAAGCCCAGCTGAGGCTAGTGGGCTCATGGATGACTCATACCTCTAGGGAGAGGGCTGGGCGTCGTGCAGGCAGGGAGTTGATGAGACCAGCTGAAGCCTGTCAGTTCGTTTAAGGCCTCTATAAAAACTCCCAGCTTCATTAGATGTTAGCTCATGCCTGGACCCAGACCTGTGTGGACTGTCTAGGGAGAGTGAACCCCTGTGCGGTGAGGCAAAGCCTGTGTGGCTATTTGTTTGGACTTTTACTAAACCAGGGACTTAGGGACTAGGACAGCACCAGGCTGATCCCAGTTGTTAGTTTAGGAAACCTGCATGTTTAGTCAGAGGTCAAACTGACCAGGATTTATTTTGTTTATGTTTCTTTTTGGCTTTGCTGTGTTTTTGTCACTGTACATAGAGAAATAAACCGCACCTTTTGATTTTGAAAACCACAACCTCCGTCTGCTGGCCCTGTTTTTGTGTGGGGAGCCCAACCAGGGGGTCACACACACCCGCTACCGAGTTAACCCCCTCACAATATGTATGGTGTATGGGGGGGAGAACTGTATATATGTATGGTGTATGGGGGAGAGAACTGTATATATGTATGGTGTATGGGGGGGAGAACTGTATATATGTATGGTGTATGGGGGGGAGAACTGTATATATGTATGGTGTATGGGAGAACTGTATATATGTATGGTGTATGGGGGAGAGAACTGTATATATGTATGGTGAATGGGGGGAGAACTGTATATATGTATGGTGTATGGGGGGGAACTGTATATATGTATGGTGTATGGGGGGAGAGAACTGTATATATGTATGGTGTATGGGGGGGCTGTATATATGTATGGTGTATGGGGGGAGAACTGTATATATGTATGGTGTATGGGGGGAAACTGTATATATGGTGTTTGGGGGGAGCACTGTATATATGTATGGTGGGGGGAGAACTGTATATATGTATGGTGGGGGGAGAACTGTCCATATGTATGGTGTATGGGGGGAGAACTGTATATATGTATGGTGTATGGGTGGAGAACTGTATATATGTATGGTGTATGGGGGGAGAGAACTGTATATATGTATGGTGTATGGGGGGAGAACTGTATATATGGTGTTTGGGGGGAGCACTGTATATATGTATGGTGGGGGGGGAGAACTGTATATATGTATGGTGGGGGGGAGAACTGTATATATGTATGGTGTATGGGGGGAGAACTGTATATATGTATGGTGTATGGGTGGAGAACTGTATATATGTATGGTGTATGGGGGGAGAGAACTGTATATATGTATGGTGTATGGGGGGAGAACTGTATATATGTATGGTGTACGGGGGGAGATAACTGTATATATGTATGGTGTATGGGGGGAGAACTGTATATATGTATGGTGTATGGGGGGAGAACTGTATATATTGTGACAGCAGGAAGGTAAAGTCACCTGGTTGCATCCAGGGGGGTAGATATATTTCTCCCAGATTCAGGCTTTACGCCGACTTATACAACTAGGTGGAGAGTTGTATAAGCCCAGCTAAGGCTAGTGGGCTCATGGATGACTCATACCTCTAGGGAGAGTTGTATAAGCCCAGCTGAGGCTAGTAGGCTCATGGATGACTCATACCTCTAGGGAGAGTGCTGGGCGTCGTGCAGACAGGGAGTTGATGAGACCAGCTGAAGCTTGTCAGCTCATTTAGGCCTCTATAAGAACTCCCAGCTTCATTAGATGTTAGCTCATGCCTGGACCCAGACCTGTGTGGACTGTCTAGGGAGAGTGAACCCCTGTGCGGTGAGGCAAAGCCTGTGTGGCTATTTGTTTGGACTTTTACTAAACCAGGGACTTAGGGACTAGGACAGCACCAGGCTGATCCCAGTTGTTAGTTTAGGAAACCTGCATGTTTAGTCAGAGGTCACGCTGACCAGGATTTATTTTGTTTATGTTTCTTTTTGGCTTTGCTGTGTTTTTGTCACTGTACATAGAGAAATAAACCGCACCTTTTGATTTTGAAAACCACAACCTCCGTCTGCTGGCCCTGTTTTTGTGTGGGGAGCCCAACCAGGGGGTCACACACACCCGCTACCGAGTGAACCCCCCTCACAGTTGGTGGAGAACCAGTGGCAGTTTTTTTTTTAAGCCAGCATGGAGGAGATACTGAAACAGCTGGCTCTAGCAAATGCCAATCAACAGCAGACAAATGCAGGTTTGCAAAGGAGCCTTGCAGCCCAGCAGCAAGCTCATCAACAAGCCCAGCAGCAATCTGAGGCCCGCTTCATAGACCTGTTACAGAAGCAAGAGCAGAGACTACAACAAATGGAAGCAGTAATGCAGCAACGTCCGCAGACCAGTGAGGAAAGCCGTCCCACTAATACCGCGTCCTTTGGGGTGAGTCGTTTATTGACAAAAATGACTGGAGAGGATGATCCAGAGGTATTTTTGACCACATTTGAAAGGACTGCTGAAAGAGAAAAGTGGCCTGAGGAGCAGTGGGCTGGACTGGTGGCTCCTCTGTTAACTGGTGAATCGCAGAAGGCTTACTATGACCTAGAGCCTGACCAAGCAAAAGACTATGTGATGCTAAAAGCTGAAATATTGGCAAGGCTGGGTGTCACCCTGGCTGTCCGGGCTCAGCGTGTGCATAACTGGACTTTCCAGCTTGGAAAACCCCCCAGGTCTCAAATGTATGATCTCATTCACCTGAGCAGAAAGTGGCTACAGCCAGAGACTTTGTCCGCACCAGAGATTGTGGAACGTGTTGTAATGGATCGGTTTTTGAGAGCTCTTCCTACTGCCATCCAAAAGTGGGTAAGCCATGGAGACCCAGAGACGGCCGGTGGTCTTGTGGATCGTGTAGAGAAATACTTGGCTACAGAGAACCTGACGGCCTCTTCCAGAGACTCTCGGACTTTCCACCCTAAGACCAGACCATCCCCAGGGGCGGATAAGAGGATTCCAAGGGGTGAGGGTGGAGAGAGTGAGAGGGTGGGAGCTCTACCCAAAGTTTGGCGAGAACAGCCTGGGAAGTCAGGGGCTCAAGAGGCAGCCAAATGGATTGTTTGCTACCGCTGCCGGCAAGCGGGACATATTGCAGCAAATTGCCCGGTTGTGGAGGAACCCATGCAATGTGACTTTCTGACGGACAGACGTCAGTCGCTGTGTGCGACAGTCGCATGCACTGCCATTCGGGGAACTGAGAAACATTTATGCAAAATGTGTATTAATGGTAGAAATGTTGTGGTATTACTGGATTCAGGTAGCCTTGTGACCCTGATAAAGGCTGAATTAGTTAAAACAGAGGTCTCTGGGAATAGCAAGGTAGCTGTTATTTGTGTGCATGGGGACACCCGAGAGTATCCAGTGACTACAGTGTGTTTCGAGACCCCCAAAGGTACCCTCTCTCATCCAGTGGGGTTAGTATCTCAATTACCGCATGATGCCATTGTGGGAAGGGATTTTCCGAAGTTCTGGGAACTGTGGGATGATCCTGAGCCCCCCACTGGTGCCCCTATGTACCAGGAATGTGATAGCCAGAACTCCTCTGAGAGTGGTGAGGACTCTCCAGAATTTCCCTTGTCAGTATTGGCAGGGGAGACTCAAGAAACTGGAGAGGAGCCCACCTCCTCAGACGAAAACCTACCGTCTGTGGAGTTTTCTGATCTGGAGGTTCACAGGGAAAATTTTGCCACAGAACAGTTAAAAGACCCCGCCCTAATAAAGGCACGGGAAAACGTAGTGGAAATAGATGGCGAGTTAGTGAACCCAGATAATACCTGCACTTACCCATACTTCAGCGTAGAGAAGGACCTACTGTATCGGGTGGCAAAAAGGGCAGAAGAAACCGTTGAGCAGCTTGTGGTGCCCAAACCTTATAGGAAGTTGGTGTTGGAGTTGGCCCATGGGCACATTCTTGGAGGTCATCTGGGGACAGAGAAAACCCGAGAGAGGGTATTACAGAGATTCTATTGGCCTGGGGTGATGAAGGACATAGAAAATTATTGTTCCTCCTGCCCTGTGTGTCAGAGGTCGGCCCCGATGCCACATTTCCGTAGCCCGCTGGTCCCTCTACCCATCATTGAGGTCCCGTTTGAGAGAATCGCAATGGATTTGGTAGGTCCTATAATCAAGTCCGCTAGGGGGCACCAGTACATATTGGTTATAATGGACTATGCCACCCGTTATCCAGAAGCGATCCCTCTCAGAAATACCTCGGCCAAAACCATAGCCAAAGAGCTATCTCTTGTTTTTAGCCGGGTGGGTATTTGTAAAGAACTGCTTACGGACCAAGGTACACCCTTTATGTCCCGGGTTATGAAAGAGCTGTGTAAATTGTTCAAAGTGACGCAATTGCGTACATCTGTGTATCACCCCCAAACCGATGGGCTGGTTGAAAGATTCAACAAAACCCTAAAACAAATGTTGAAGAAAGTGGTGGATAGAGATGGAAAGGATTGGGACTGTCTACTTCCTTATTTGATGTTTGCTATTAGGGAGGTGCCCCAATCCTCTACGGGATTCTCCCCCTTTGAGTTACTGTATGGGAGACACCCAAGAGGGCTGTTGGATATTGCCAAGGAAACTTGGGAAAGTGAGAGTTCTCCCCACAGGAGTGTGATTGAGCATGTCGCCCTGATGCAAGATCGAATTGCACAGGTAATGCCCATCGTGAAGGAACATTTGGCCCAAGCGCAGTTGGCACAGCAGAGAGTGTACAACCGTGGAGCCAAGACCCGTACCTTTTCCCCGGGGGATAGGATATTGGTACTTGTCCCTACGGTTGAAAGTAAATTCCTTGCCAAATGGCAAGGCCCCTACGAGATAATGGAAAAAGTGAGCGAAGTGAATTACAAGGTCAGACAACCAGGAAGGCGAAAGCCCGAACAGATATATCACGTTAATCTGTTGAAAGCCTGGAGGGATAGAGAGTCCCTAGTCGCAGAATCTTGGTCACCAGCTCAAACTGGTTGCGTGATTCCGGAGGTTGGAATAGCAGCCACCTTGTCACAACCCCAACAACAGGAGGTTAAGGAGTTTGTGCTTCGCAACAAGGAGGTGTTCTCTGAGCTGCCGGGACAAACATCTGGGGTAGAGCATGATATTATTACCCCGCCCGGTGAAAGGGTGAAGTTAAAACCCTATCGGATCCCAGAGGCCCGACGGGAGGCAATACGGGAGGAAGTACAGAAAATGCTGAACTTAGGGGTGATAGAGGAGTCCCAAAGTGATTGGTCTAGTCCCATTGTGTTGGTGCCTAAACCGGATGGGAGCTGGCGATTTTGTAACGATTTTCGTCAGTTGAACAAAGTTACAAAATTTGACACCTACCCCATGCCACGTATAGATGAGTTGATCGACCGGCTGGGAACAGCCCGATACATGACGACTCTTGACCTCACAAAAGGGTATTGGCAAATTCCCCTGGCCAAGTCGGCCAAAGAGAAAACCGCATTTGTAACCCCAGACGGGGCGTTCCAATATAAGAGAATGCCGTTCGGGTTACAGAATGCGCCGGCCACATTCCAGCGGAAAATGGACCAGATACTGAGGCCCCATCGGAAGTATGCTGCGGCTTACCTGGATGACGTAATTGTCCATAGCACAGATTGGGCCTCACATCTGCCAAAAGTGCAAGCAGTCCTAGACTCTATCCGGGAAGCGGGGTTTACGGCTAACCCCAAGAAGTGTACCATTGGGCAGGAGGAGGCCAAATATCTTGGGTACACCATTGGCAGGGGAGTGATAAAACCCCAACTCAACAAAGTCGAGGCCATCCAGAGTTGGCCACGTCCCAACAGCAAGAAGCAGGTACGGGCCTTTCTGGGAATCGCGGGTTATTATCGGCGCTTCATTCCCCACTTTGCTTCTAAGGCTGTGCCCCTAACCAACCTGACGAAGGGGAAAGGGTCGGTCATGATTAAATGGACCCCCGAGGCTGAGGCAGCATTCCAATTCTTGAAACAAGCCTTATGTAGCCAGCCAGTGTTGTACTCACCCGACTTCTCTAAAGACTTTGTCGTACAAAGTGATGCGTCAGATGTGGGGTTAGGAGCAGTATTGTCCCAGGTCTGGAACGGGGAAGAGCACCCAGTCATTTACCTCAGCAGGAAGTTGAAGTCCCATGAGGTAAATTACGCCACCGTTGAAAAGGAGTGTTTAGCGGTGAAGTGGGCTCTAGATTCCCTTCGGTACTACCTGCTAGGTAGGCACTTTGACATGGTTACGGATCACGCTCCGTTAAAGTGGATGGCTCAAAACAAGGAGACAAATAGAAGAGTGAATAGGTGGTTCCTGGCCCTACAGGAATTCAACTTCACAGTAAAGCATCGCCCTGGCGTTCAAATGGGGAATGTGGATGCTTTGTCTCGAGTACATGAATGCCTGATTGCTGGTGTTCCAACCCCAAGGTTAAAACAAGAGGGGGGGGGTATGTGACAGCAGGAAGGTAAAGTCACCTGGTTGCATCCAGGGGGGTAGATATATTTCTCCCAGATTCAGGCTTTACGCCGACTTATACAACTAGGTGGAGAGTTGTATAAGCCCAGCTAAGGCTAGTGGGCTCATGGATGACTCATACCTCTAGGGAGAGTTGTATAAGCCCAGCTGAGGCTAGTAGGCTCATGGATGACTCATACCTCTAGGGAGAGTGCTGGGCGTCGTGCAGACAGGGAGTTGATGAGACCAGCTGAAGCTTGTCAGCTCATTTAGGCCTCTATAAGAACTCCCAGCTTCATTAGATGTTAGCTCATGCCTGGACCCAGACCTGTGTGGGACTGTCTAGGGAGAGTGAACCCCTGTGCGGTGAGGCAAAGCCTGTGTGGCTATTTGTTTGGACTTTTACTAAACCAGGGACTTAGGGACTAGGACAGCACCAGGCTGATCCCAGTTGTTAGTTTAGGAAACCTGCATGTTTAGTCAGAGGTCACGCTGACCAGGATTTATTTTGTTTATGTTTCTTTTTGGCTTTGCTGTGTTTTTGTCACTGTACATAGAGAAATAAACCGCACCTTTTGATTTTGAAAACCACAACCTCCGTCTGCTGGCCCTGTTTTTGTGTGGGGAGCCCAACCAGGGGGTCACACACACCCGCTACCGAGTGAACCCCCTCACAATATGTATGGTGTATGGGGGGGAGAACTGTATATATGTATGGTGTATGGGGAGAGAACTGTATATATGTATGGTGTATGGGGAGAGAACTGTATATATGTATGGTGTATGGGGGGAGAACTGTATATATGTATGGTGTATGGGGGGTGGAGCACTGTATATATGTATGGTGGGGGGGGGAACTGTATATATGTATGGTGGGGGGGAGCACTGTATATATGTATGGGGGGAGAGAACTGTATATATGTATGGTGTATGGGGGGAGAACTGTATATATGTATGGTGTATGGGAGGGAGAACTGTATATATGTATGGTGGGGGGGGGGGAGAACTGTATATATGTATGGTGTATGGGGGAGAACTGTATATATGTATGGTGTATGGGGGGAGAGAACTGTATATATGTATGGTGTATGGGGGAGAACTGTATATATGTATGGTGTATGGGGGGGGAGAACTGTATATATGTATGGTGTATGGGGGGGAGAACTGTATATATGTATGGTGTATGGGGAGAGAACTGTATATATGTATGGTGTATGGGGGGAGAACTGTATATATGTATGGTGTATGGGGGAGAACTGTATATATGTATGGTGTATGGGGGGAGAACTGTATATATGTATGGTGTATGGGGGGAGAGAACTGTATATATATATGGTGTATGGGGGGAGAACTGTATATATGTATGGTGTATGGGGGGGAGAACTGTATATATGTATGGTGTATGGGGGAGAACTGTATATATGTATGGTGTATGGGGGGAGAACTGTATATATGTATGGTGTATGGGGGGAGAGAACTGTATATATATATGGTGTATGGGGGAGAACTGTATATATGTATGGTGTATGGGGGGAGAACTGTATATATGTATGGTGTATGGGGGGAGAGAACTGTATATATGTATGGTGTATGGGGAGGACTGTATATATGTATGGTGTATGGGGGGAGAACTGTATATATTGTGAGGGGGTTAGCTCGGCAGCGGGTGTGTGTGACCCCCGAGATGGGCTCCCCACACAAAAACAGGCCCAGCAAACGGAGGTTGTGGTTTTCAAAATCAAAAAGGTGCGGTTTATTTTCTATTTACAGTGACAAAACACAGCCAAGCAAAAGAAACATAAACAAAATAAATCCTGGTCAACTTGACCTCTGACTAAACATACAGGTTTCCTAACTAACAACTGGGATCAGCCTAGTGCTGTCCTAGTCCCTAAGTCCCTGGTTTTAAATGTCCAAGCAAATAGCCACACAGGCTTTGTCTCACCGCACAGGGGTTCACTCTCCCTAGACAGTCCACACAGGTCTGGTTCCAGGCATGAGCTAACATCTAATGAAGCTGGGAGTTCTTATAGAGGCCTAAATGAGCTGACAAGCTTCAGCTGGTCTCATCAACTCCCTGTCTGCACGACGCCCCACACTCTCCCTAGAGGTATGAGTCATCCATGAGCCCACTAGCCTTATACAACTCTCCACCTAGTTGTATAAGTCGGCGTAAAGCCTGAATCTGGACGAAATATATCTACCCCCCTGGATGCAACCAGGTGACTTTACCTTCCTGCTGTCACATACCCCCCCCTCTTGTTTTAACCTCGGGGTTGGAACACCAGCAATCAGGCATTCATGTACTCGAGACAAAGCATCCACATTCCCCATTTGAAAGCCAGGGCGATGCTTTACTGTGAAGTTGAATTCCTGGAGGGCCAGGAACCACCTATTCACTCTTCTATTTGTTTCCTTGTTTTGAGCCATCCACTTTAACGGAGCGTGATCCGTAACCAAGTCAAAGTGCCTACCTAGCAGGTAGTACCGAAGGGAATCTAGAGCCCACTTCACCGCTAAACACTCCTTTTCAACGGTGGCGTAATTTACCTCATGGGACTTCAACTTCCTGCTGAGGTAAATGACTGGGTGCTCTTCCCCGTTCCAGACCTGGGACAATACTGCTCCTAACCCCACATCTGACGCATCACTTTGTACGACAAAGTCTTTAGAGAAGTCGGGTGAGTACAACACTGGCTGGCTACATAAGGCTTGTTTCAAGAATTGGAATGCTGCCTCAGCCTCGGGGGTCCATTTAATCATGACCGACCCTTTCCCCTTCGTCAGGTTGGTTAGGGGCACAGCCTTAGAAGCAAAGTGGGGAATGAATCGCCGATAATACCCAGCGATTCCCAGAAAGGCTCGTACCTGCTTCTTGCTGTTGGGACGTGGCCAACTCTGGATGGCCTCGACTTTGTTGAGTTGGGGTTTTATTACTCCCCTCCCAATGGTGTACCCAAGATATTTGGCCTCCTCCTGCCCAATGGTACACTTCTTGGGGTTAGCCGTAAACCCCGCTTCCCGAACAGAGTCCAGGACTGCTTGCACTTTTGGCAGATGTGAGGCCCAATCTGTGCTATGGACAATTACGTCATCCAGGTAAGCCGCAGCATACTTCCGATGGGGCCTCAGCATCTGGTCCATTTTCCGCTGGAATGTGGCCGGCGCATTCTGTAACCCGAACGGCATTCTTTTATATTGGAACGCCCCGTCTGGGGTTACAAATGCGGTTTTCTCTTTGGCCGACTTGGCCAGGGGGATTTGCCAATACCCTTTTGTGAGGTCAAGAGTCGTCATGTATCGGGCTGTTCCCAGCCGGTCGATCAACTCATCTATACGTGGCATGGGGTAGGTGTCAAATTTTGTAACTTTGTTCAACTGACGAAAATCGTTACAAAATCGCCAGCTCCCATCCGGTTTAGGCACCAACACAATGGGACTAGACCAATCACTTTGGGACTCCTCTATCACCCCTAAGTTCAGCATTTTCTGTACTTCCTCCCGTATTGCCTCCCGTCGGGCCTCTGGGATCCGATAAGGTTTTAACTTCACCCTTTCACCGGGCGGGGTAATGATGTCATGCTCTACCCCAGATGTTTGTCCCGGCAGCTCAGAGAATACCTCCTTGTTGCGAAGCACAAACTCCTTAACCTCCTGTTGTTGGGGTTGTGACAAGGTGGCTGCTATTCCAACCTCAGGAATCACGCAACCAGTTTGAGCTGGTGACCAAGTGTCTGCGACTAGGGACTCTCTATCCCTCCAGGCTTTCAACAGATTAACGTGATAGATCTGTTCGGGCTTTCGCCTTCCTGGTTGTCTGACCTTGTAATTCACTTCGCTCACTTTTTCCATTATCTCGTAGGGGCCTTGCCATTTGGCAAGGAATTTACTTTCAACCGTAGGGACAAGTACCAGTATCCTATCCCCCGGGGAAAAGGTACGGGTCTTGGCTCCACGGTTGTACACTCTCTGCTGTGCTAACTGCGCTTGGGCCAAATGTTCCTTCACGATGGGCATTACCTGTGCAATTCGGTCTTGCATCAGGGCGACATGCTCAATCACACTCCTGTGGGGAGAACTCTCACTTTCCCAAGTTTCCTTGGCAATATCCAACAGCCCTCTTGGGTGTCTCCCATACAGTAACTCAAAGGGGGAGAATCCCGTAGAGGATTGGGGCACCTCCCTAATAGCAAACATCAGATAAGGAAGTAGACAGTCCCAATCCTTTCCATCTCTATCCACCACTTTCTTCAACATTTGTTTTAGGGTTTTGTTGAATCTTTCAACCAGCCCATCGGTTTGGGGGTGATACACAGATGTACGTAATTGCGTCACTTTGAACAATTTACACAGCTCCTTCATAACCCGGGACATAAAGGGTGTACCTTGGTCCGTAAGCAGTTCTTTACAAATACCCACCCGGCTAAACACAAGAGATAGCTCTTTGGCTATGGTTTTGGCCGAGGTATTTCGGAGAGGGATCGCTTCTGGATAACGGGTGGCATAGTCCATTATAACTAATATGTACTGGTGCCCCCTAGCGGACTTGATTATAGGACCTACCAAATCCATGGCGATCCTCTCAAACGGGACCTCAATGATGGGTAGAGGGACCAGCGGGCTACGGAAATGTGGCATCGGGGCTGACCTCTGACACACAGGGCAGGAGGAACAATAATTTTCTATGTCCTTCATCACCCCCGGCCAATAGAATCTCTGTAATACCCTCTCTCGGGTTTTCTCTGTCCCCAGATGACCTCCAAGAATGTGCCCATGGGCCAACTCCAACACCAACTTCCTGTAAGGTTTGGGCACCACAAGCTGCTCAACGGTTTCTTCTGCCCTTTTTGCCACCCGATACAGTAGGTCCTTCTCTACGCTGAAGTATGGGTAAGTGCAGGTATTATCTGGGTTCACTAACTCGCCATCTATTTTCACTACGTTTTCCCGTGCCTTTATTAGGGCGGGGTCTTTCAACTGTTCTGTGGCAAAGTTTTCCCTGTGAACCTCAAGATCAGAAAACTCCACAGACGGTAGGTTTTCGTCTGAGGAGGTGGGCTCCTCTCCAGTTTCTTGAGTCTCCCCTGCCAATACTGATAAGGGAAATTCCGGAGAGTCCTCACCACTCTCAGGGGAGTTCTGGCTATCACATTCCTGGTACATAGGGGCACCAGTGGGGGGCTCAGGATCATCCCACAGTTCCCAGAACTTCGGAAAATCCCTTCCCACAATGGCGTCATGCGGTAACTGAGATACTAAGCCCACTGGATGAGAGAGGGTACCTTTGGGGGTCTCGAAACACACTGTAGTCACTGGATACTCTCGGGTGTCCCCATGCACACAAATAACAGCTACCTTGCTATTCCCAGAGACCTCTGTTTTAACTAATTCAGCCTTTATCAGGGTCACAAGGCTACCTGAATCCAGCAATACCACAACATTTCTACCATTAACACACATTTTGCATAAATGTTTCTCAGTTCCTCGAATGGCAGTGCATGCGACTGTCGCACACAGCGACTGACGTCTGCCCGTCAGAAAGTCACACTGCATGGGTTCCTCCACAACCGGGCAATTGGCTGCAATATGTCCCGCTTGCCGGCAGCGGTAGCAAACGATCCTTCTTGCGGCCTCTTGAGCCGCTGATTTCCCAGGCTGTTCTCGCCAAACTTGGGGTAGAGCTCCCACCCTCTCACTCTCTCCACCCTCACCCCTTGGAATCCTCTTATCCGCCCCTGGGGATGGTCTGGTCTTAGGGTGGAAAGTCCGAGTGTCTCTGGAAGAGGCCGTCAGGTTCTCTGTAGCCAAGTATTTCTCCACACGATCCACAAGACCATCGGCCGTCTCTGGGTCTCCATGGCTTACCCACTTTTGGATGGCAGTAGGAAGAGCTCTCAAAAACCGATCCATTACAACACGTTCCACAATCTTTGGTGCGGACAAAGTCTCTGGCTGTAGCCACTTTCTGCTCAGGTGAATGAGATCATACATTTGAGACCAGGGGGGTTTTCCAAGCTGGAAAGTCCAGTTATGCACACGCTGAGCCCGGACAGCCTGGGTGACACCCAGCCTTGCCAATATTTCAGCTTTTAGCATCACATAGTCTTTTGCTTGGTTAGGCTCTAGGTCATAGTAAGCTTTCTGCGATTCACCAGTTAACAGAGGAGCCACCAGTCCAGCCCACTGCTCCTCAGGCCACTTTTCTCTTTCAGCGGTCCTTTCAAATGTGGTCAAAAATACCTCTGGATCATCCTCTCCAGTCATTTTTGTCAATAAACGACTCACCCCAAAGGACGCGGTATTAGTGGGACGGCTTTCCTCACTGGTCTGCGGACGTTGCTGCATTACTGCTTCCATCTGTTGTTGTAGTCTCTGCTCTTGCTTCTGCAACAGGTCTATGAAGCGGGCCTCAGATTGCTGCTGGGCTTGTTGCTGAGCCTCCAGACTCTGTTGCAAAGTTGCGTTTGTCTGCTGCTGGGCTGCAAGGCTCTGTTGATGAGCTTGCTGCTGGGCTGCGAAGTTCTTTTGCAAACCTGCATTTGTCTGCTGTTGATTGGCATTTGCTAGAGCCAGCTGCTTCAGTATCTCCTCCATGCTGGCTTAAAAAAAAACTGCCACTGGTTCTCCACCAACTGTGAGGGGGTTAGCTCGGCAGCGGGTGTGTGTGACCCCCGAGATGGGCTCCCCACACAAAAACAGGCCCAGCAAACGGAGGTTGTGGTTTTCAAAATCAAAAAGGTGCGGTTTATTTTCTATTTACAGTGACAAAACACAGCCAAGCAAAAGAAACATAAACAAAATAAATCCTGGTCAACTTGACCTCTGACTAAACATACAGGTTTCCTAACTAACAACTGGGATCAGCCTAGTGCTGTCCTAGTCCCTAAGTCCCTGGTTTTAAATGTCCAAGCAAATAGCCACACAGGCTTTGTCTCACCGCACAGGGGTTCACTCTCCCTAGACAGTCCACACAGGTCTGGGTCCAGGCATGAGCTAACATCTAATGAAGCTGGGAGTTCTTGTAGAGGCCTAAATGAGCTGACAAGCTTCAGCTGGTCTCATCAACTCCCTGTCTGCACGACGCCCCACACTCTCCCTAGAGGTATGAGTCATCCATGAGCCCACTAGCCTTATACAACTCTCCACCTAGTTGTATAAGTCGGCGTAAAGCCTGAATCTGGGCGAAATATATCTACCCCCCTGGATGCAACCAGGTGACTTTACCTTCCTGCTGTCACAATATGTATGGTGTATGGGGGGAGAACTGTATATATGTATGGGGGGGAGAACTGTATATATGTATGGGGGGAGAACTGTATATATGTATGGGGGGAGAGAACTGTATATATGTATGGTGTATGGGGGGAGAACTGTATATATGTATGGTGTATGGGGGGGAGAACTGTATAGATGTATGGTGTATGGGGGGGGAGAACTGTATACATGTATGGTGTATGGGGGGAGAACAGTATATATGTATGGTGGGGGGGGGAGAGAACTGTATATATGTATGGTGGGTGGGGGAGAGAACTGTATATATGTATGGTGTATGGGGAGAGAACTGTATATATGTATGGTGTATGGGGGGGAGAACTGTATATATGTATGGTGTATGGGGGGGAGAACTGTATATATGTATGGTGTATGGGGAGAGAACTGTATATATGTATGGTGTACGGGGGGGAGAACTGTATATATGTATGGTGTATGGGGGAGAACTGTATATATGTATGGTGTATGGGGGGAGAACTGTATATATGTATGGTGGGTGGGGGAGAGAACTGTATATATGTATGGTGTATGGGGGGGAGAACTGTATATATGTATGGTGTTTGGGGAGAGAACTGTATATATGTATGGTGTATGGGGGGAGAACTGTATATATGTATGGTGTATGGGGGAGAACTGTATATATGTATGGTGCATGGGGGAGAACTGTATATATGTATGGTGGGTGGGCGAGAGAACTGTATATATGTATGGTGTATGGGGAGAGAACTGTATATATGTATGGTGTATGGGGAGAGAACTGTATATATGTATGGTGGGGGGGAACTGTATATATGTATGATGTATGGGGGGAGAACTGTATATATGTATGGTGTATGGGGAGAGAACTGTATATATGTATGGTGGGGGGGAGAACTGTATATATGTATGGTGGGGGGGGAGCACTGTATATATGTATGGTGGGGTGGGGGAGAACTGTATATATGGGGGGCTGTATATATGTATGGTGGGAGGGGGAACAATTACAGAGGAGGGGGAACAATTACAGAGATTGGTGGGGGCAATTACAGAGGCTGGGGGGGTAATTACAGAGGAGGGGGGGGTAATTACAGAGGATGGGGGGGAAATTACAGAGGAGGGGGAGGGGTAATTACAGGGGAGGGGAGGGGTAATTACAGAGGATGGGGGGGGGGGGGAAATTACAGAGGAGGGGTAGGCAAATACAAAGGAGTCAAAACATAAGAGAGAGGTGTAACAGGCTGGTGCAGACGTTTTTAATAAAATAAATGCTTCAAAAAAAATCCACTCCCTCTTCAAGTCAGAGCTGTAGGCAGGTCAGTCTGTGAAGTCGGCTGTCCCATCCTCCCCTCCGATCCACGCTGCTGTTTCACTGAATCACTGGAGGAAACAGAGAGCCGCGGGAAATTCATGTGAGCTGTCTCTGATGATGGAGGCGTGGTTAAGCCTCCGGAACGCTCTGATTGGTCACAGCGTCCCAGGTGACAGCTCACTGCAGATTCCCCACGGCTTTGTGTCTTTGGCTTCCTCCAGTGAAACAGCAGCGTGGATTGGAGGGGGGGATGGGACAGCGGAGTTTACAGACCGACTTACCTACAGCTGCAGATCTGACATGAAGAGGGAGTGGATTGTTGTTAAACATTTACTTCAATAAAAACTTCCGCACCAGCAGCTGCCTGTCGCCTCTCTCCCTTTGTTTTACCTGATCTATAATTGTTCTCCCCGCCCGCCGCTCCGATCCGCTGTGTGTCGGGGCTCGTGAAAGGAGGCCCCATGGTACCCTTGTCAGCTGGAAATTGTGTCCGGGTGAGAGGCAGAGGGAAACCCGGGCACCGCCTCCTAAACCCGTACTGTCCGGGTCAAAACCGGACAGGTGGCAACCCTAGATGGAGGCCCGGAGACATGTCCAGAGAACACAGAGGATACATGGGATAGATTAGAAGGGATGGAGGCCCGGAGACATGTCCAGAGAACACAGAGGATACATGGGATAGATTAGAAGGGATGGAGGCCCGGAGACATGTCCAGGGTACACAGAGGATACATGGGATAGATTAGAAGGGATGGAGGCCCGGAGACATGTCCAGAGAACACAGAGGATACATGGGATAGATTAGAAGGGATGGAGGCCCGGAGACATGTCCAGGGTACACAGAGGATACATGGGATAGATTAGAAGGGATGGAGGCCCAGAGACATGTCCAGAGAACACAGAGGATACATGGGATAGATTAGAAGGGATGGAGGCTCAGAGACATGTCCAGAGAACACAGAGGATACATGGGATAGATTAGAAGGGATGGAGGCCCAGAGACATGTCCAGAGTACACAGAGCATACATGGGATAGATTAGAAGGGATGGAGGCTCAGAGACATGTCCAGAGTACACAGAGGATACATGGGATAGATTAGAAGGGATGGAGGCCCGGAGACATGTCCAGGGTACACAGAGGATACATGGGATAGATTAGAAGGGATGGAGGCCCAGAGACATGTCCAGAGAAAACAGAGGATACATGGGATAGATTAGAAGGGATGGAGGCCCAGAGACATGTCCAGAGAACACAGAGGATACATGGGATAGATTAGAAGGGATGGAGGCCCAGAGACATGTCCAGAGAACACAGAGGATACATGGGATAGATTAGAAGGGATGGAGGCCCGGAGACATGTCCAGGGTACACAGAGGATACATGGGATAGATGAGAAGGGATGGAGGCCCAGAGACATGTCCAAAGAACACAGAGGATACATGGGATAGATTAGAAGGGATGGAGGCCCAGAGACATGTCCAGAGTACACAGAGGATACATGGGATAGATTAGAATGGATGGAGGCCCAGAGACATGTCCAGGGTACACAGAGGATACATGGGATAGATGAGAAGGGATGGAGGCCCAGAGACATGTCCAAAGAACACAGAGGATACATGGGATAGATTAGAAGGGATGGAGGCCCAGAGACATGTCCAGAGTACACAGAGGATACATGGGATAGATTAGAATGGATGGAGGCCCAGAGACATGTCCAGAGAACACAGACGATACATGGGATAGATTAGAAGGGATGGAGGCCCGGAGACATATCCAGAGTACACAGAGGATACATGGGATAGATTAGAAGGGATGGAGGCCCAGAGACATGTCTAGAGAACACAGAGGATACATGGTATAGATTAGAAGGAATGGAGGCCCAGAGACATGTCCAGAGAACACAGAGGATACATGGGATAGATTAGAAGGGATGGAGGCCTCCTCTGTTTTCCCTGGACATCCATCCCTTCTAATCTATCCCATGTATCCTCTATGTTCTCTGGACATGTCTCTGGGCCTCCATCCCTTCTAATCTATCCAATGTATTCTCTGTGTACTCTGGACAAGTCTCCGGGCCTCCATCCCTTCTAATCTATCCCATGTATCCTCTGTGTACTCTGGACATGTCTCTGGGCCTCCATCCCTTCTAATCTATCCCATGTATCCTCTGTGTACTCTGGACATGTCTCCGGGCCTCCATCCCTTCTAATCTATCCCATGTATTCTCTGTGTACTCTGGACATGTCTCCGGGCCTCCATCCCTTCTAATCTATCCCATGTATCCTCTGTGTACCCTGGACATGTCTCCGGGCCTCCATCCCTTCTAATCTATCCCATGTATCCTCTGTGTACTCTGGACATGTCTCCGGGCCTACATCCCTTCTAATCTATCCCATGTATCCTCTGTGTTCTCTGGACATGTCTCCGGGCCTCCATCCCTTCTAATCTATCCATGTATCTTCTGTGTACTCTGGACATGTCTCTGGGCCTCCATCCCTTTTAATCTATCCCATGTATCCTCTGTGTACTCTGGACATGTCTCCGGGCCTCCATCCCTTCTAATCTATCCCATGTATCCTCTGTGTACCCTGGACATGTCTCCGGGCCTCCATCCCTTCTAATCTATCCCATGTATCCTCTGTGTACTCTGGACATGTCTCCGGGCCTCCATCCCTTCTAATCTATCCCATGTATCCTCTGTGTACTCTGGACATGTCTCTGGGCCTCCATCCCTTCTAATCTATCCCATGTATCCTCTGTGTACTCTGGACATGTCTCCGGGCCTCCATCCCTTCTAATCTATCCCATGTATCCTCTGTGTACTCTGGACATGTCTCCGGGCCTCCATCCCCTCTAATCTATCCCATGTATCCTCTGTGTACTCTGGATATGTCTCCGGGCCTCCATCCCTTCTAATCTATCCCATGTATCCTCTGTGTTCTTTGGACATGTCTCTGGGCCTCCATCCCTTCTAATCTATCCCATGTATCCTCTGTGTTCTCTGGACATGTCTCTGGGCCTCCATCCCTTCTAATCTATCCCATGTATCCTCTGTGTTCTCTGGACATGTCTCTGAGCCTCCATCCCTTCTAATCTATCCCATGTATCCTCTGTGTTCTCTGGACATGTCTCTGGGCCTCCATCCTTTCTAATCTATCCCATGTATCCTCTGTGTACCCTGGACATGTCTCCGGGCCTCCATCCTTTCTAATCTATCCCATGTATCCTCTGTGTTCTCTGGACATGTCTCTGGGCCTCCATCCCTTCTAATCTATCCCATGTATCCTCTGTGTACTCTGGACCTGTCTCTGGGCCTCCATCCTTTCTAATCTATCCCATGTATCCTCTGTGTTCTCTGGACATGTCTCTGGGCCTCCATCCCTTCTAATCTATCCCATGTATCCTCTGTGTACTCTGGACATGTCTCCGGGCCTCCATCCCTTCTAATCTTACAGGGGGAACTCTGCGAACCCTGATGTAAAGGGGAACACTGATGTAAAGGGCAATGCTGCAGACCCTGATGTAAGTGGGAACTCTGATGTAAATGGGAATGCAGTGGACTCTGATATAAGGTGGTCTCTGGTGACCAAAGCCCCCCTTTACATCAGAGTTTCTGCTTAGATTATGCTCTGTAGCATTTTCCTTTACATCTGAGTTCCCTTGCACTGTAAGGGGGAAGCCTGCCGACTCTGATGTAAAGGGGAATGACGGAAAATGTGATGTGGGGGGGGAGGGGGGACTCTGGTGACCAGACACCACCTTCCGCAGAGTGAATACACTAAGGTAAGGGGGGGGGGTTACTGATATAAGGGAAAACCTTTATATCAGTGCCCCCTTACATAATTGCATTCACTCCCCCCTTACACCAGTGACCCCCCCTCCCCCCCTCCCCCTCAGACTGACCTGATGGCGCTGTCACTGACCTCCTCTCCGGTGCAGCGTGCAGGTCTCAGTTAGATGGCTCCTAATTGGTGGCTCTGGTTTTATTCTATAGTCTGTTCTCCACAGTCCATACACGTCTGACTCCTCCTGTAATCCCAATCCCGGCGACACTCTCACTCTTGATTTCTCTCCAGACTCCCCCTAAGAGACTGCAGACACGATAAAAGACAAGAGATAGAGATTGCAGACAGGTTAGAGGCTGCGGACAGGATACAGGAGGTGGTTAGAGGCTGCAGACAATAGGTGGTCAGAACATGTGTACAGGATAGAGAAGGTGGTCAGAGGATGGCGGACAGGATACAGGAGGCAGTCAGAGGATGTGGAAATGGTACAGGTGGTGGTCAGAGTATGCAGACATTTAGGGGTAGCAAACAGAGGGGTTCCCCATGTAAGGGGTGCACACAGAGGGGTCAGTCATGTAGGGGGATTACACAGTGGGATGAAGTCCTGATAAGAGCTGTCACAGAAGGGCCCTCATACAGGACACATGGCAGGCAGGGCAGTGAGTTTGGCACACACAGGGTGATCAGGTTCCTGTTCTTAGGGGAGGTGGGGTCCTGATCCCTAGGAAAGATGGGGTCCCTAGGTGAGATGAAGTCCCCGTTGCCAGGGGAGATGGAGTTCTTGCCCTCAGGTGAGATGGAGTTCCTGCCCCAGGTGAGATAGGATCCCTGCCCCAGAGTGAGAAGGGGGTCCCTGTCCCCAGGGGAGAAGGGGGTCCCTGTCCCCAGGAGAGGAGGAGTTCCTGTTCCCAGGTGAGTGGCCCAGAGGGTCCCTGTCCCCAGAAGAGAAGGGGTCCCTGTCCCCAGGAGAGAAGGGGTCCCTGTCCCCAGGAGAGAAGGGGTCCCTGTCCCCAGGGGGAGAAGGTTTCCCTGTCCTCAGGGGGGAGAAGGGGTCTCTGTCTTGGGAGGGGAGGGGGTCCCTGTCCCCAGGAGAGAAGGGAGTCCCTGTCCCCAGGAGAGAAGGTGTCCCTGTACCCAGAGGAGAAGGGAGTCCTGTCCCATGGAGAGAAGGGAGTCCCTGTCCTTAAGGGGGAGAAGGTTTCCCTGTCCTCAGGGGGGAGAAGGGGGTCTCTGTCTTGGGGGGGAGGGAGTCCCTGTCCCCAAGAGAGAAGGAGTCCCTGTCCCCAGGAGAGAAGGGAGTCCCTGTCCCCAGAGGAGAAGGGAGTCCCTGTCCCCAGGAGAGAAGGAAGTCCCTGTCCCCAGGAGAGAAGGGAGTCCCTGTCCCCAGAGGAGAAGGGAGTTCCTGTCCCCAGGAGAGAAGGGAGTCCCTGTCCCCAGGAGAGAAGGGAGTCCCTGTCCCCAGGAGAGAAGGGAGTCCCTGTCCCCAGGATAGAAGGGCGTCCCTGTCCTCAGGGGGGAGAAGGGGGTCTCTGTCTTGGGGGGGAGGTGGAGGTCCCTGTCCTCGGGGAAGATGGAGTGGGATATGGGATGGTCTCACTTACCATGACCAAGTCTGCAGGTCCCTCATTTATGGTCGTCTGGGCTCCCTCCAGCAGCACGGATGGGCGATCAGCTTATCCCCAGGGAGCACAGCTACGGCTTGACAATCTGACAGCAATTGATGGGCACAGTGGCTGTGTTTGGCGGGCACAGTGGTTGCATTTGCTGGGTGCAGTGGCTGCGTTTTGAAGGGCACAGTGGCTGCATTTGATAGGCACAGTGGCTGCGTTTGATGGGTGCAGTGGTTGCGTTTGCTGGGTGCAGTGGCTGCGTATGACGGGCACAGTGGTTGCGTTTGCTGGGTGCAGTGGCTGCGTATGACGGGCACAGTGGTTGCGTTTGCTGGGCGCAGTGTCTGCGTATGACGGGCACAGTGGTTGCGTTTGACGGGCACAGTGGTTGCGTTTGACAGGCACAGTGGCTGCGTTTGACGGGCACAGTGGTTGCGTTTGACGGGCACAGTGGTTGCGTTTGCTGGGCACAGTGGCTGCGTATGACGGGCACAGTGGCTGCGTTTGCTGGGCACAGTGGCTGCCTATGGCGGGCACAGTGGTTGCGTTTGACAGGCACAGTGGCTGCGTTTGCCGAGCACAGTGGTTGCGTTTGACGGGCACAGTGGTTGCGTTTGCTGGGCACAGTGGCTGCGTATGACGGACACAGTGGTTGC
>JARGYO010002820.1:0-62508 GCA_029206835.1 Rana muscosa
AAGTGAACTGCACCCCTCGATCAGAAACTATGCTGTCAGGGATGCCATGCAACCTTACAATCTCCTTGATAAAAGTTGAGGCAGTCTCCGGGGCAGAAGGAGTTCCTTGCAGAGGTACAAAGTGGGCCATTTTGGTCAAACGATCAACCACAACGAAAATGGTAGTGAAGTCTTCAGATGGGGGAAGTTCTACTATAAAATCCATGGAGATCATGCTCCATGGTTTCTCAGGTACAGGAAGGGGCTCAAGTAGACCCCAAGTTCTGGCTCTGTCTGTCTTATTCCGAAGGCATGAAATACAAGATCTTACATATTTCTTGCAGTCGTTCATCAAGTTTGGCCACCAGAATGTACGGGAGATCAAATTAGCCGTCTTGTGAATCCCAAAGTGACCCGCTAGGGGATGATCATGACATCGCCCTAGGACGGCAACTCTGAACTGTTCTGGGACCTGCAGTAATTGGTAGTTGGAGTTAAGGAAGTTCAACCTGTCTTGTACGGCAGGTACAGAAGAATCAATAGGCAGCTCAGGCAAGAAAGAAGGATGGTATCCATAATTGGCGAAAAAAGGTGACTGTTTGGTTGCCGAATGGGTGGAATTATTGTATGAAAATTCCGCGAGTGGGAGAAGTGATAGCCAGTCATCCTGTGCAAAAGAAGAAAAGCATCGTAGGTACTGTTCAAGGGTTTGATTGACCCTTTCAGTCTGTCCATTAGTTTGTGGGTGATAAGCTGTGGAGAGGCGGAGTTCAATGTTCAAAGTTTCACATAAGGCCCTCCAAAATCTAGAAGTGAACTGCACCCGTCGATCAGAAACTATGCTGTCAGGGATGCCATGCAACCTTACAATCTCCTTGATAAAAGTTGAGGCAGTCTCCGGGGCAGAAGGAGTTCCTTGCAGAGGTACAAAGTGGGCCATTTTGGTCAAACGATCAACCACAACGAAAATGGTAGTGAAGTCTTCAGATGGGGGAAGTTCTACTATAAAATCCATGGAGATCATGCTCCATGGTTTCTCAGGTAACGGAAGGGGCTCAAGTAGACCCCAAGTTCTGGCTCTGTCTGTCTTATTCCGAAGGCATGAAATACAAGATCTTACATATTTCTTGCAGTCGTTCATCAAGTTTGGCCACCAGAATGTACGGGAGATCAAATTAGCCGTCTTGTGAATCCCAAAGTGACCCGCTAGGGGATGATCATGACATCGCCCTAGGACGGCAACTCTGAACTGTTCTGGGACCTGCAGTAATTGGTAGTTGGAGTTAAGGAAGTTCAACCTGTCTTGTACGGCAGGTACAGAAGAATCAATAGGCAGCTCAGGCAAGAAAGAAGGATGGTATCCATAATTGGCGAAAAAAGGTGACTGTTTGGTTACCGAATGGGTGGAATTATTGTATGAAAATTCCGCGAGTGGGAGAAGTGATAGCCAGTCATCCTGTGCAAAAGAAGAAAAGCATCGTAGGTACTGTTCAAGCGTTTGATTGACCATTTCAGTCTGTCCATTAGTTTGTGGGTGATAAGCTGTGGAGAGGCGGAGTTCAATGTTTAAAGTTTCACATAAGGCCCTCCAAAATCTAGAAGTGAACTGCACCCCTCGATCAGAAACTATGCTGTCAGGGATGCCATGCAACCTTACAATCTCCTTGATAAAAGTTGAGGCAGTCTCCGGGGCAGAAGGAGTTCCTTGCAGAGGTACAAAGTGGGCCATTTTGGTCAAACGATCAACCACAACGAAAATGGTAGTAAAGTCTTCAGATGGGGGAAGTTCTACTATAAAATCCATGGAGATCATGCTCCATGGTTTCTCAGGTACAGGAAGGGGCTCAAGTAGACCCCAAGTTCTGGCTCTGTCTGTCTTATTCCGAAGGCATGAAATACAAGATCTTACATATTTCTTGCAGTCGTTCATCAAGTTTGGCCACTAGAATGTACGGGAGATCAAATTAGCCGTCTTGTGAATCCCAAAGTGACCCGCTCTTGTAACTTCTGCACAATATTTGAGAGCGCAGAAATAGTTTGGTAAATGTCCTTCGGTGGAGAGGCCTCCCTTCCAGACTCCATCTCTGGCTGACTGGTACTGTCACGTACCTGGTAGGAGTCTGGAATGACGAGGTCGGCCTCCCTTGTATCTCCAACCCAAGCCCCACTGAGGATGGGACAGACCTAGGGTGAGGAGTGACACGAGAGCCTGTAGTTGCGTGCAGAACTTGTCAGCTGAGTTGCAGACGTGGAGATGCAGGCAGAGCATCTGGTAAGGAACTGGACTCAGGAAAGCTGGTAGGATGGACAGCTAGCACAGGCACTGGAGACAGCGTTAAGCCAAGCAGGAGGCTGGTGCAGGATCACAAGGGTGGCCGGGTTCGGTAGCAGACGGGCAGCGAGGTACTGGAAAAGGCCCCAAAAATCTTGGGCCAAGCTTCCTCGAGGGGCAACTTAGTTTCAAGTTCGCTGTGGAAAGCCAGACCTTATCTCCAGGTTCAAGATTCAAATTGCCTCTTCTCTTCTTGTCGAAGAACTTTTTATTATCTGACTGGGTCTTGGAGATTGTATCCTGCAGTAATTGGTAGTTGGAGTTAAGGAAGTTCAACCTGTCTTGTACGGCAGGTACAGAAGAATCAATAGGCAGCTCAGGCAAGAAAGAAGGATGGTATCCATAATTGGCGAAAAAAGGTGACTGTTTGGTTGCCGAATGGGTGGAATTATTGTATGAAAATTCCGCGAGTGGGAGAAGTGATAGCCAGCCATCCTGTGCAAAAGAAGAAAAGCATCGTAGGTACTGTTCAAGGGTTTGATTGACCCTTTCAGTCTGTCCATTAGTTTGTGGGTGATAAGCTGTGGAGAGGCGGAGTTCAATGTTCAAAGTTCCACATAAGGCCCTCCAAAATCTAGAAGTGAACTGCACCCCTCGATCAGAAACTATGCTGTCAGGGATGCCATGCAACCTTACAATCTCCTTGATAAAAGTTGAGGCAGTCTCCGGGGCAGAAGGAGTTCCTTGCAGAGGTACAAAGTGGGCCATTTTGGTCAAACGATCAACCACAACGAAAATGGTAGTGAAGTCTTCAGATGGGGGAAGTTCTACTATAAAATCCATGGAGATCATGCTCCATGGTTTCTCAGGTACAGGAAGGGGCTCAAGTAGACCCCAAGTTCTGGCTCTGTCTGTCTTATTCCGAAGGCATGAAATACAAGATCTTACATATTTCTTGCAGTCGTTCATCAAGGTGGCCACCAGAATGTACGGGAGATCGAATTAGCCGTCTTGTGAATCCCAAAGTGACCTGCTAGGGGATGATCATGACATCGCCCTAGGACGGCAACTCTGAACTGTTCTGGGATAAAGATTTGCCTCTTAGGGAAGTACAGGCCATCCCTTAGTTGAAGAGCCTGGTCCTTGGAAGGCGGTTGGTCTTCCACATATTTTCTTATTTGTGACATCAGATCCGCCTGAAGAAGTAAAAAATTCTTGGCTGGTAGAATAGTATCAGGTTCCGAGGATACAACTGGATCACTGAACATGCGGGACAAGGCATCTGGTTTCCCGTTCTTTGAGCCATGACGGTAGGTTATATGAAACATGAAACGAGAGAAAAAAAGTGCCCATCTTGCCTGCCGAGGTCTTAGGCGTTAAGCTGTCTTCAAATACTCAAGATTCTTGTGATCTGTGAATGTGAAGATAAGAATTGGGTGAGAAGCTCCCTCCAAAAGGTAACGCCATTCTTCAAGAGCAGCCTTAATAGCCAGTAGCTCTCGGTCACCAACATCATAATTCCTTTCGGAAGGATTTAATTTTTTAGAGAAGAAGGCCACAGGGTGGAGCAATGATTTGGGCCCTTGGCGTTGGGAAATAATAGCCCCAACTGCATTTTCCGAGGCGTCTACCTCCAAAACATAAGCTAAGGAGGGATCGGGATGTTTCAAGATGGGAGCTGAGGTGAATAAGGCTTTCAACTGTTCAAACGCTGTCTGAGCCTCTGGGGTCCATCGAAAGGGAACATGCTGTTTCGTTAGCTGAGTAATGGGAGTGATGATGCCAGAAAAGTCCTTAATAAATTTTCTATAAAAGTTAGCAAACCCCACGAACCTCTGTACAGCTTTTCTGTCAGTAGGAGCAGGCCATTCCAAGACAGAAGCGACTTTCTGAGGGTCCATAAAGATTCCCTCGGCGGAGATGACAAGCCCTAGGAAATGCACAACTTGCTTTTCAAAGTCGCATTTTTCAGCCTTTGCGTAAAGTCGGTTTTCCCGCAATCGAGCTAATACCTTTTTTACATGAGTCCGATGGGATTCTAAAGTTTCAGAGAATACAAGGATGTCATCCAGATACACGATGACGAATAAATCAAGAAAGTCCCGAAAAACATCGTTTACCAGATGCTGAAATGTGGCTGGAGCATTGCAGAGCCCGAATGGCATGACTAAATACTCAAAGTGGCCAGAGCGTGTCCGGAAGGCCGTCTTCCATTCGTCTCCCTCCCTGATTCTGACAAGATTATAGGCACCCCTCAAGTCCAGTTTGGAGAACACTCGTGCCCCTTGCAGCCTCTGGAATAGTTCGGGAATCAGAGGAAGAGGGTACCGATTCTCGACAGTGACCTGGTAGGATTCTGGAATGACGAGGTCGGCCTCCCTTGTATCTCCAACCCAAGCCCCACTGAGGATGGGACAGACCTAGGGTGAGGAGTTACACGAGTGCCTGTAGTTGCGTTCAGAACTTGTCAGCTGAGTTGCAGACGTGGAGATGCAGGCAGAGCATCTGGTAAGGAACTGGACTCAGGAAAGCTGGTAGGATGGACAGCTAGCACAGGCACTGGAGACAGCGTTAAGCCAAGCAGGAGGCTGGTGCAGGATCACAAGGGTGGCCGGGTTCGGTAGCAGACGGGCAGCGAGGTACTGGAAAAGGCCCCAAAAATCTTGGGCCAAGCTTCCTCGAGGGGCAACTTAGTTTCAAGTTCGCTGTGGAAAGCCAGACCTTATCTCCAGGTTCAAGATTCAAATTGCCTCTTCTCTTCTTGTCAAAGAACTTTTTATTATCTGCCTGGGTCTTGGAGATTGTATCCTGCAGTAATTGGTAGTTGGAGTTAAGGAAGTTCAACCTGTCTTGTACGGCAGGTACAGAAGAATCAATAGGCAGCTCAGGCAAGAAAGAAGGATGGTATCCATAATTGGCGAAAAAAAGTGACTGTTTGGTTGCCGAATGGGTGGAATTATTGTATGAAAATTCCGCGAGTGGGAGAAGTGATAGCCAGTCATCCTGTGCAAAAGAAGAAAAGCATCGTAGGTACTGTTCAAGGGTTTGATTGACCCTTTCAGTCTGTCCATTAGTTTGTGGGTGATAAGCTGTGGAGAGGCGGAGTTCAATGTTCAAAGTTTCACATAAGGCCCTCCAAAATCTAGAAGTGAACTGCACCCCTCGATCAGAAACTATGCTGTCAGGGATGCCATGCAACCTTACAATCTCCTTGATAAAAGTTGAGGCAGTCTCCGGGGCAGAAGGAGTTCCTTGCAGAGGTACAAAGTGGGCCATTTTGGTCAAACGATCAACCACAACGAAAATGGTAGTGAAGTCTTCAGATGGGGGAAGTTCTACTATAAAATCCATGGAGATCATGCTCCATGGTTTCTCAGGTACAGGAAGGGGCTCAAGTAGACCCCAAGTTCTGGCTCTGTCTGTCTTATTCCGAAGGCATGAAATACAAGATCTTACATATTTCTTGCAGTCGTTCATCAAGTTTGGCCACCAGAATGTACGGGAGATCGAATTAGCCGTCTTGTGAATCCCAAAGTGACCTGCTAGGGGATGATCATGACATCGCCCTAGGACGGCAACTCTGAACTGTTCTGGGATAAAGATTTGCCCCTTAGGGAAGTACAGGCCATCCCTTAGTTGAAGAGCCTGGTCCTTGGAAGGCGGTTGGTCTTCCACATATTTTCTTATTTGTGACATCAGATCCGCCTGAAGAAGTAAAACATTCTTGGCTGGTAGAATAGTATCAGGTTCCGAGGATACAACTGGATCACTGAACATGCGGGACAAGGCATCTGGTTTCCCGTTCTTTGAGCCATGACGGTAGGTTATATGAAACATGAAACGAGAGAAAAAAAGTGCCCATCTTGCCTGCCGAGGTCTTAGGCGTTAAGCTGTCTTCAAATACTCAAGATTCTTGTGATCTGTGAATGTGAAGATAAGAATTGGGTGAGAAGCTCCCTCCAAAAGGTAACGCCATTCTTCAAGAGCAGCCTTAATAGCCAGTAGCTCTCGGTCACCAACATCATAATTCCTTTCGGAAGGATTTAATTTTTTAGAGAAGAAGGCCACAGGGTGGAGCAATGATTTGGGCCCTTGGCGTTGGGAAATAATAGCCCCAACTGCATTTTCCGAGGCGTCTACCTCCAAAACATAAGCTAAGGAGGGATCGGGATGTTTCAAGATGGGAGCTGAGGTGAATAAGGCTTTCAACTGTTCAAACGCTGTCTGAGCCTCTGGGGTCCATCGAAAGGGAACATGCTGTTTCGTTAGCTGAGTAATGGGAGTGATGATGCCAGAAAAGTCCTTAATAAATTTTCTATAAAAGTTAGCAAACCCCACGAACCTCTGTACAGCTTTTCTGTCAGTAGGAGCAGGCCATTCCAAGACAGAAGCGACTATCTGAGGGTCCATAAAGATTCCCTCGGCGGAGATGACAAGCCCTAGGAAATGCACAACTTGCTTTTCAAAGTCGCATTTTTCAGCCTTTGCGTAAAGTCGGTGTTCCCGCAATCGAGCTAATACCTTTTTTACATGAGTCCGATGGGATTCTAAAGTTTCAGAGAATACAAGGATGTCATCCAGATACACGATGACGAATAAATCAAGAAAGTCCCGAAAAACATCGTTTACCAGATGCTGGAATGTGGCTGGAGCATTGCAGAGCCCGAATGGCATGACTAAATACTCAAAGTGGCCAGAGCGTGTCCGGAAGGCCGTCTTCCATTCGTCTCCCTCCCTGATTCTGACAAGATTATAGGCACCCCTCAAGTCCAGTTTGGAGAACACTCGTGCCCCTCGCAGCCTCTGGAATAGTTCGGGAATCAGAGGAAGAGGGTACCGATTCTCGACAGTGACCTGGTAGGATTCTGGAATGACGAGGTCGGCCTCCCTTGTATCTCCAACCCAAGCCCCACTGAGGATGGGACAGACCTAGGGTGAGGAGTTACACGAGTGCCTGTAGTTGCGTTCAGAACTTGTCAGCTGAGTTGCAGACGTGGAGATGCAGGCAGAGCATCTGGTAAGGAACTGGACTCAGGAAAGCTGGTAGGATGGACAGCTAGCACAGGCACTGGAGACAGCGTTAAGCCAAGCAGGAGGCTGGTGCAGGATCACAAGGGTGGCCGGGTTCGGTAGCAGACGGGCAGCGAGGTACTGGAAAAGGCCCCAAAAATCTTGGGCCAAGCTTCCTCGAGGGGCAACTTAGTTTCAAGTTCGCTGTGGAAAGCCAGACCTTATCTCCAGGTTCAAGATTCAAATTGCCTCTTCTCTTCTTGTCGAAGAACTTTTTATTATCTGCCTGGGTCTTGGAGATTGTATCCTGCAGTAATTGGTAGTTGGAGTTAAGGAAGTTCAACCTGTCTTGTACGGCAGGTATAGAAGAATCAATAGGCAGCTCAGGCAAGAAAGAAGGATGGTATCCATAATTGGCGAAAAAAGGTGACTGTTTGGTTGCCGAATGGGTGTAATTATTGTATGAAAATTCCGCGAGTCGGAGAAGTGATAGCCAGTCATCCTGTGCAAAAGAAGAAAAGCATCGTAGGTACTGTTCAAGGGTTTGATTGACCCTTTCAGTCTGTCCATTAGTTTGTGGGTGATAAGCTGTGGAGAGGCGGGGTTCAATGTTCAAAGTTTCACATAAGGCCCTCCAAAATCTAGAAGTGAACTGCACCCCTCGATCAGAAAATATGCTGTCAGGGATGCCATGCAACCTTACAATCTCCTTGATAAAAGTTGAGGCAGTCTCCGGGGCAGCAGGAGTTCCTTGCAGAGGTACAAAGTGGGCCATTTTGGTCAAACGATCAACCACAACGAAAATGGTAGTGAAGTCTTCAGATGGGGGATGTTCTACTATAAAATCCATGGAGATCATGCTCCATGGTTTCTCAGGTACAGGAAGGGGCTCAAGTAGACCCCAAGTTCTGGCTCTGTCTGTCTTATTCCGAAGGCATGAAATACAAGATCTTACATATTTCTTGCAGTCGTTCATCAAGTTTGGCCACCAGAATGTACGGGAGATCAAATTAGCCGTCTTGTGAATCCCAAAGTGACCCGCTAGGGGATGATCATGACATCGCCCTAGGACGGCAACTCTGAACTGTTCTGGGATAAAGATTTGCCTCTTATGGAAGTACAGGCCATCCCTTAGTTGAAGAGCCAGGTCCTTGGAAGGCGGTTGGTCTTCCACATATTTTCTTATTTGTAATATCAGATCCGCCTGAAGAAGTAAAAAATTATTGGCTGGTAGAATAGTATCAGGTTCCGAGGATACCTTACACTGCCCCCCCCCTTAGGGGCAGCCTCTGGATGCCCCTCAGGACCTCTTTTTCCGGGTGGCGTAGAAAGAAAGCTCGTACCAGTCTTGGATCATGCACATCAGAAGCTGGTTCCCAGGAACTTTCTTCCGGCCCGTAGCCTTTCCATTTAATGAGAAACTGTGTTTGGTTACCTCTCTTCCTACAGTCCAATACGGCCTCCACCTCAAATTCCTCATTCCCTTCGATAAGTAGCGGTGGAGGGGTTTCAGAAATCCGATTTGGGAAAGGATTTGGCACTGTAGGCTTCAACAAAGAAACATGGAATACTGGGTGGATTCTCAGGTTCTTGGGTAACACTAATTCGAATGCTACTGCTAGCACAGGCACTGGAGAAAGCGTTAAGCCAAGCAGGAGGCTGGTGCAGGATCACAAGGGTGGCCGGGTTCGGTAGCAGACGGGCAGCGAGGTACTGGAAAAGGTTCAAGATTCAAATTGCCTCTTCTCTTCTTGTCGAAGAACTTTTTATTATCTGCCTGGGTCTTGGAGATTGTATCCTGCAGTAATTGGTAGTTTGAGTTAAGGAAGTTCAACCTGTCTTGTACGGCAGGTACAGAAGAATCAATAGGCAGCTCAGGCAAGAAAGAAGGATGGTATCCATAATTGGCGAAAAAAGGTGACTGTTTGGTTGCCGAATGGGTGGAATTATTGTATGAAAATTCCGCGAGTGGGAGAAGTGATAGCCAGTCATCCTGTGCAAAAGAAGAAAAGCATCGTAGGTACTGTTCAAGGGTTTGATTGACCCTTTCAGTCTGTCCATTAGTTTGTGGGTGATAAGCTGTGGAGAGGCGGAGTTCAATGTTCAAAGTTTCACATAAGGCCCTCCAAAATCTAGAAGTGAACTGCACCCCTCGATCAGAAACTATGCTGTCAGGGATGCCATGCAACCTTACAATCTCCTTGATAAAAGTTGAGGCAGTCTCCGGGGCAGAAGGAGTTCCTTGCAGAGGTACAAAGTGGGCCATTTTGGTCAAACGATCAACCACAACGAAAATGGTAGTGAAGTCTTCAGATGGGGGAAGTTCTACTATAAAATCCATGGAGATCATGCTCCATGGTTTCTCAGGTACAGGAAGGGGCTCAAGTAGACCCCAAGTTCTGGCTCTGTCTGTCTTATTCCGAAGGCATGAAATACAAGATCTTACATATTTCTTGCAGTCGTTCATCAAGTTTGGCCACCAGAATGTACGGGAGATCAAATTAGCCGTCTTGTGAATCCCAAAGTGACCCGCTAGGGGATGATCATGACATCGCCCTAGGACGGCAACTCTGAACTGTTCTGGGACCTGCAGTAATTGGTAGTTGGAGTTAAGGAAGTTCAACCTGTCTTGTACGGCAGGTACAGAAGAATCAATAGGCAGCTCAGGCAAGAAAGAAGGATGGTATCCATAATTGGCGAAAAAAGGTGACTGTTTGGTTACCGAATGGGTGGAATTATTGTATGAAAATTCCGCGAGTGGGAGAAGTGATAGCCAGTCATCCTGTGCAAAAGAAGAAAAGCATCGTAGGTACTGTTCAAGCGTTTGATTGACCATTTCAGTCTGTCCATTAGTTTGTGGGTGATAAGCTGTGGAGAGGCGGAGTTCAATGTTTAAAGTTTCACATAAGGCCCTCCAAAATCTAGAAGTGAACTGCACCCCTCGATCAGAAACTATGCTGTCAGGGATGCCATGCAACCTTACAATCTCCTTGATAAAAGTTGAGGCAGTCTCCGGGGCAGAAGGAGTTCCTTGCAGAGGTACAAAGTGGGCCATTTTGGTCAAACGATCAACCACAACGAAAATGGTAGTAAAGTCTTCAGATGGGGGAAGTTCTACTATAAAATCCATGGAGATCATGCTCCATGGTTTCTCAGGTACAGGAAGGGGCTCAAGTAGACCCCAAGTTCTGGCTCTGTCTGTCTTATTCCGAAGGCATGAAATACAAGATCTTACATATTTCTTGCAGTCGTTCATCAAGTTTGGCCACCAGAATGTACGGGAGATCAAATTAGCCGTCTTGTGAATCCCAAAGTGACCCGCTAGGGGATGATCATGACATCGCCCTAGGACGGCAACTCTGAAATGTTCTGGGACCTGCAGTAATTGGTAGTTGGAGTTAAGGAAGTTCAACCTGTCTTGTACGGCAGGTACAGAAGAATCAATAGGCAGCTCAGGCAAGAAAGAAGGATGGTATCCATAATTGGCGAAAAAAGGTGACTGTTTGGTTACCGAATGGGTGGAATTATTGTATGAAAATTCCGCGAGTGGGAGAAGTGATAGCCAGTCATCCTGTGCAAAAGAAGAAAAGCATCGTAGGTACTGTTCAAGGGTTTGATTGACCCTTTCAGTCTGTCCATTAGTTTGTGGGTGATAAGCTGTGGAGAGGCGGAGTTCAATGTTCAAAGTTTCACATAAGGCCCTCCAAAATCTAGAAGTGAACTGCACCCCTCGATCAGAAACTATGCTGTCAGGGATGCCATGCAACCTTACAATCTCCTTGATAAGAGTTGAGGCAGTCTCCGGGGCAGAAGGAGTTCCTTGCAGAGGTACAAAGTGGGCCATTTTGGTCAAACGATCAACCACAACGAAAATGGTAGTAAAGTCTTCAGATGGGGGAAGTTCTACCATAAAATCCATGGAGATCATGCTCCATGGTTTCTCAGGTACAGGAAGGGGCTCAAGTAGACCCCAAGTTCTGGCTCTGTCTGTCTTATTCCGAAGGCATGAAATACAAGATCTTACATATTTCTTGCAGTCGTTCATCAAGTTTGGCCACCAGAATGTACGGGAGATCAAATTAGCAGTCTTGTGAATCCCAAAGTGACCCGCTCTTGTAACTTCTGCACAATATTTGAGAGCGCAGAAATAGTTTGGCAAATGTCCTTCGGTGGAGAGGCCTCCCTTCCAGACTCCATCTCTGGCTGACTGGTACTGTCACGTACCTGGTAGGAGTCTGGAATGACGAGGTCGGCCTCCCTTGTATCTCCAACCCAAGCCCCACTGAGGATGGGACAGACCTAGGGTGAGGAGTTACACGAGAGCCTGTAGTTGCGTGCAGAACTTGTCAGCTGAGTTGCAGACGTGGAGATGCAGGCAGAGCATCTGGTAAGGAACTGGACTCAGGAAAGCTGGTAGGATGGACAGCTAGCACAGGCACTGAAGACAGCGTTAAGCCAAGCAGGAGGCTGGTGCAGGATCACAAGGGTGGCCGGGTTCGGTAGCAGACGGGCAGCGAGGTACTGGAAAAGGCCCCAAAAATCTTGGGCCAAGCTTCCTCGAGGGGCAACTTAGTTTCAAGTTCGCTGTGGAAAGCCAGACCTTATCTCCAGGTTCAAGATTCAAATTGCCTCTTCTCTTCTTGTCGAAGAACTTTTTATTATCTGCCTGGGTCTTGGAGATTGTATCCTGCAGTAATTGGTAGTTGGAGTTAAGGAAGTTCAACCTGTCTTGTACGGCAGGTACAGAAGAATCAATAGGCAGCTCAGGCAAGAAACAAGGATGGTATCCATAATTGGCGAAAAAAGGTGACTGTTTGGTTGCCGAATGGGTGGAATTATTGTATGAAAATTCCGCGAGTGGGAGAAGTGATAGCCAGTCATCCTGTGCAAAAGAAGAAAAGCATCGTAGGTACTGTTCAAGGGTTTGATTGACCCTTTCAGTCTGTCCATTAGTTTGTGGGTGATAAGCTGTGGAGAGGCGGAGTTCAATGTTCAAAGTTTCACATAAGGCCCTCCAAAATCTAGAAGTGAACTGCACCCCTCGATCAGAAACTATGCTGTCAAGGGATGCCATGCAACCTTACAATCTCCTTGATAAAAGTTGAGGCAGTCTCCGGGGCAGAAGGAGTTCCTTGCAGAGGTACAAAGTGGGCCATTTTGGTCAAACGATCAACCACAACGAAAATGGTAGTGAAGTCTTCAGATGGGGGAAGTTCTACTATACAATCCATGGAGATCATGCTCCATGGTTTCTCAGGTACAGGAAGGGGCTCAAGTAGACCCCAAGTTCTGGCTCTGTCTGTCTTATTCCGAAGGCATGAAATACAAGATCTTACATATTTCTTGCAGTCGTTCATCAAATTTGGCAACCAGAATGTACGGGAGATCAAATTGGCCGTCTTGTGAATCCCAAAGTGACCCGCTCTTGTAACTTCTGCACAATATTTGAGAGCGCAGAAATAGTTTGGTAAATGTCCTTCGGTGGAGAGGCCTCCCTTCCAGACTCCATCTCTGGCTGACTGGTACTGTCACGTACCTGGAGGAGTCTGGAATGACGAGGTCGGCCTCCCTTGTATCTCCAACCCAAGCCCCACTGAGGATGGGACAGACCTAGGGTGAGGAGTTACACGAGAGCCTGTAGTTGCGTGCAGAACTTGTCAGCTGAGTTGCAGACGTGGAGATGCAGGCAGAGCATCTGGTAAGGAACTGGACTCAGGAAAGCTGGTAGGATGGACAGCTAGCACAGGCACTGGAGACAGCGTTAAGCCAAGCAGGAGGCTGGTGCAGGATCACAAGGGTGGCCGGGTTCGGTAGCAGACGGGCAGCGAGGTACTGGAAAAGGCCCCAAAAATCTTGGGCCAAGCTTCCTCGAGGGGCAACTTAGTTTCAAGTTCGCTGTGGAAAGCCAGACCTTATCTCCAGGTTCAAGATTCAAATTGCCTCTTCTCTTCTTGTCGAAGAACTTTGTATTATCTGCCTGGGTCTTGGAGATTGTATCCTGCAGTAATTGGTAGTTTGAGTTAAGGAAGTTCAACCTGTCTTGTACGGCAGGTACAGAAGAAGCAATAGGCAGCTCAGGCAAGAAAGAAGGATGGTATCCATAATTGGCGAAAAAAGGTGACTGTTTGGTTACCGAATGGGTGGAATTATTGTATGAAAATTCCGCGAGTGGGAGAAGTGATAGCCAGTCATCCTGTGCAAAAGAAGAAAAGCATCGTAGGTACTGTTCAAGGGTTTGATTGACCCTTTCAGTCTGTCCATTAGTTTGTGGGTGATAAGCTGTGGAGAGGCGGAGTTCAATGTTCAAAGTTTCACATAAGGCCCTCCAAAATCTAGAAGTGAACTGCACCCCTCGATCAGAAACTATGCTGTCAGGGATGCCATACAAAATTACAATCTCCTTGATAAAAGTTGAGGCAGTCTCCGGGGCAGAAGGAGTTCCTTGCAGAGGTACAAAGTGGGCCATTTTGGTCAAACGTTCAACCACAACGAAAATGGTAGTGAAGTCTTCAGATGGGGGAAGTTCTACTATAAAATCCATGGAGATCATGCTCCATGGTTTCTCAGGTACAGGAAGGGGCTCAAGTAGACCCCAAGTTCTGGCTCTGTCTGTCTTATTCCGAAGGCATGAAATACAAGATCTTACATATTTCTTGCAGTCGTTCATCAAGTTTGGCCACCAGAATGTACGGGAGATCAAATTAGCCGTCTTGTGAATCCCAAAGTGACCCGCTAGGGGATGATCATGACATCGCCCTAGGACGGCAACTCTGAACTGTTCTGGGACCTGCAGTAATTGGTAGTTGGAGTTAAGGAAGTTCAACCTGTCTTGTACGGCAGGTACAGAAGAATCAATAGGCAGCTCAGGCAAGAAATAAGGATGGTATCCATAATTGGCGAAAAAAGGTGACTGTTTGGTTTCCGAATGGGTAGAATTATTGTATGAAAATTCCGCGAGTGGGAGAAGTGATAGCCAGTCATCCTGTGCAAAAGAAGAAAAGCATCGTAGCTACTGTTCAAGGGTTTGATTGACCCTTTCAGTCTGTCCATTAGTTTGTGGGTGATAAGCTGTGGAGAGTCGGAGATCAATGTTCAAAGTTTCACATAAGGCCCTCCAAAATCTAGAAGTGAACTGCACCCCTCGATCAGAAACTATGCTGTCAGGGATGCCATGCAACCTTACAATCTCCTTGATAAAAGTTGAGGCAGTCTCCGGGGCAGAAGGAGTTCCTTGCAGAGGTACAAAGTGGGCCATTTTGGTCAAACGATCAACCACAACAAAAATTGTAGTAAAGTCTTCAGATGGGGGAAGTCCTACTATAAAATCCATGGAGATCATGCTCCATGGTTTCTCAGGTACAGGAAGGGGCTCAAGTAGACCCCAAGTTCTGGCTCTGTCTGTCTTATTCCGAAGGCATGAAATACAAGATCTTACATATTTCTTGCAGTCGTTCATCAAGTTTGGCCACCAGAATGTACGGGAGATCAAATTAGCCGTTTTGTGAATCCCAAAGTGACCCGCTCTTGTAACTTCTGCACAATATTTGAGAGCGCAGAAATAGTTTGGTAAATGTCCTTCGGTGGAGAGGCCTCCCTTCCAGACTCCATCTCTGGCTGACTGGTACTGTCACGTACCTGGTAGGAGTCTGGAATGACGAGGTCGGCCTCCCTTGTATCTCCAACCCAAGCCCCACTGAGAATGGGACAGACCTAGGGTGAGGAGTTACACGAGAGCCTGTAGTTGCGTGCAGAACTTGTCAGCTGAGTTGCAGACGTGGAGATGCAGGCAGAGCATCTGGTAAGGAACTGGACTCAGGAAAGCTGGTAGGATGGACAGCTAGCACAGGCACTGGAGACAGCGTTAAGCCAAGCAGGAGGCTGGTGCAGGATCACAAGGGTGGCCGGGTTCGGTAGCAGACGGGCAGCGAGGTACTGGAAAAGGCCCCAAAAATCTTGGGCCAAGCTTCCTCGAGGTGCAACTTAGTTTCAAGTTCGCTGTGGAAAGCCAGACCTTATCTCCAGGTTCAAGATTCAAATTGCCTCTTCTCTTCTTGTCGAAGAACTTTTTATTATCTGCCTGGGTCTTGGAGATTGTATCCTGCAGTAATTGGTAGTTTGAGTTAAGGAAGTTCAACCTGTCTTGTACGGCAGGTACAGAAGAATCAATAGGCAGCTCAGGCAAGAAAGAAGGATGGTATCCATAATTGGCGAAAAAAGGTGACTGTTTGGTTACCGAATGGGTGGAATTATTGTATGAAAATTCCGCGAGTGGGAGAAGTGATAGCCAGTCATCCTGTGCAAAAGAAGAAAAGCATCGTAGGTACTGTTCAAGGGTTTGATTGACCCTTTCAGTCTGTCCATTAGTTTGTGGGTGATAAGCTGTGGAGAGGCGGAGTTCACAGTACCAGTCAGCCAGAGATGGAGTCTGGAAGGGAGGCCTCTCCACCGAAGGACATTTACCAAACTATTTCTGCGCTCTCAAATATTGTGCAGAAGTTACAAGAGCGGGTCACTTTGGATTCACAAGACGGCTAATTTGATCTCCCGTACATTCTGGTGGCCAAACTTGATGAAAGACTGCAAGAAATATGTAGGATCTTGTATTTCATGCTTTCGGAATAAGACAGACAGAGCCAGAACTTGGGGTCTACTTGAGCCCCTTCCTGTACCTGAGAAACCATGGAGCATGATCTCCATGGATTTTATAGTAGAACTTCCCCCATCTGAAGACTTTACTACCATTTTCGTTGTGGTTGATCGTTTGACCAAAATGGCCCACTTTGTACCTCTGCAAGGAACTCCTTCTGCCCCGGAGACTGCCTCAACTTTTATCAAGGAGATTGTAAGGTTGCATGGCATCCCTGACAGCATAGTTTCTGATCGAGGGGTGCAGTTCACTTCTAGATTTTGGAGGGCCTTATGTGAAACTTTGAACATTGAACTCCGCCTCTCCACAGCTTATCACCCACAAACTAATGGACAGACTGAAAGGGTCAATCAAACCCTTGAACAGTACCTACGATGCTTTTCTTCTTTTGCGCAGGATGACTGGCTATCACTTCTCCCACTCGCGGAATTTTCATACAATAATTCCACCCATTCGGCAACCAAACAGTCACCTTTTTTCGTCAATTATGGATACCAGAATGTACGGGAGATCAAATTAGCCGTCTTGTGAATCCCAAAGTGACCCGCTCTTGTAACTTCTGCACAATATTTGAGAGCGCAGAAATAGTTTGGTAAATGTCCTTCGGTGGAGAGGCCTCCCTTCCAGACTCCATCTCTGGCTGACTGGTACTGTCACGTACCTGGTAGGAGTCTGGAATGACGAGGTCGGCTTCCCTTGTATCTCCAACCCAAGCCCCACTGAGGATGGGACAGACCTAGGGTGAGGAGTTACACGAGTGTCTGTAGTTGCGTGCAGAACTTGTCAGCTGAGTTGCAGACGTGGAGATGCAGGCAGAGCATCTGGTAAGGAACTGGACTCAGGAAAGCTGGTAGGATGGACAGCTAGCACAGGCACTGGAGACAGCGTTAAGCCAAGCAGGAGGCTGGTGCAGGATCACAAGGGTGGCCGGGTTCGGTAGCAGACGGGCAGCGAGGTACTGGAAAAGGTTCAAGATTCAAATTGCCTCTTCTCTTCTTGTCGAAGAACTTTTTATTATCTGCCTGGGTCTTGGAGATTGTATCCTGCAGTAATTGGTAGTTGGGGTTAAGGAAGTTCAACCTGTCTTGTACGGCAGGTACAGAAGAATCAATAGGCAGCTCAGGCAAGAAAGAAGGATGGTATCCATAATTGGCGAAAAAAGGTGACTGTTTGGTTGCCGAATGGGTGGAATTATTGTATGAAAATTCCGCAAGTGGGAGAAGTGCTAGCCAGTCATCCTGTGCAAAAGAAGAAAAGCATCGTAGGTACTGTTCAAGGGTTTGATTGACCCTTTCAGTCTGTCCATTAGTTTGTGGGTGATAAGCTGTGGAGAGGCGGAGTTCAATGTTCAAAGTTTCACATAAGGCCCTCCAAAATCTAGAAGTGAACTGCACCCCTCGATCAGAAACTATGCTGTCAGGGATGCCATGCAACCTTACAATCTCCTTGATAAAAGTTGAGGCAGTCTCCGGGGCAGAAGGAGTTCCTTGCAGAGGTACAAAGTGGGCCATTTTGGTCAAACGATCAACCACAACGAAAATGGTAGTGAAGTCTTCAGATGGGGGAAGTTCTACTATAAAATCCATGGAGATCATGCTCCATGGTTTCTCAGGTACAGGAAGGGGCTCAAGTAGACCCCAAGTTCTGGCTCTGTCTGTCTTATTCCGAAGGCATGAAATACAAGATCTTACATATTTCTTGCAGTCGTTCATCAAGGTTTGCCACCAGAATGTACGGGAGATCAAATTAGCCGTCTTGTGAATCCCAAAGTGACCCGCTCTTGTAACTTCTGCACAATATTTGAGAGCGCAGAAATAGTTTGGTAAATGTCCTTCGGTCGAGAGGCCTCCCTTCCAGACTCCATCTCTGGCTGACTGGTACTGTCACGTACCTGGTAGGAGTCTGGAATGACGAGGTCGGCCTCCCTTGTATCTCCAACCCAAGCCCCACTGAGGATGGGACAGACCTAGGGTGAGGAGTTACACGAGAGCCTGTAGTTGCGTGCAGAACTTGTCAGCTGAGTTGCAGACGTGGAGATGCAGGCAGAGCATCTGGTAAGGAACTGGACTCAGGAAAGCTGGTAGGATGGACAGCTAGCACAGGCACTGGAGACAGCGTTAAGCCAAGCAGGAGGCTGGTGCAGGATCACAAGGGTGGCCGGGTTCGGTAGCAGACGGGCAGCGAGGTACTGGAAAAGGCCCCAAAAATCTTGGGCCAAGCTTCCTCGAGGGGCAACTTAGTTTTAAGTTCGCTGTGGAAAGCCAGACCTTATCTCCAGGTTCAAGATTCAAATTGCCTCTTCTCTTCTTGTCGAAGAACTTTTTATTATCTGCCTGGGTCTTGGAGATTGTATCCTGCAGTAATTGGTAGTTGGAGTTAAGGAAGTTCAACCTGTCTTGTACGGCAGGTACAGAAGAATCAATAGGCAGCTCAGGCAAGAAAGAAGGATGGTATCCATAATTGGCCCCTTCCTGTACCTGAGAAACCATGGAGCATGATCTCCATGGATTTTATAGTAGAACTTCCCCCATCTGAAGACTTCACTACCATTTTCGTTGTGGTTGATCGTTTGACCAAAATGGCCCACTTTGTACCTCTGCAAGGCCATCAATCAAACCCTTGAACAGTACCTACGATGCTTTTCTTCTTTTGCACAGGATGACTGGCTATCACTTCTCCCACTCGCGGAATTTTCATTCAATAATTCCACCCATTCGGTAACCAAACAGTCACCTTTTTTCGCCAATTATGGATACCATCCTTCTTTCTTGCCTGAGCTGCCTATTGATTCTTCTGTACCTGCCGTACAAGACAGGTTGAACTTCCTTAACTCCAACTACCAATTACTGCAGGTCCCAGAACAGTTCAGAGTTGCCGTCCTAGGGCGATGTCATGATCATCCCCTAGCGGGTCACTTTGGGATTCACAAGACGGCTAATTTGATCTCCCGTACATTCTGGTGGCCAAACTTGATGAACGACTGCAAGAAATATGTAAGATCTTGTATTTCATGCCTTCGGAATAAGACAGACAGAGCCAGAACTTGGGGTCTACTTGAGCCCCTTCCTGTACCTGAGAAACCATGGAGCATGATCTCCATGGATTTTATAGTAGAACTTCCCCCATCTGAAGACTTCACTACCATTTTCGTTGTGGTTGATCGTTTGACCAAAATGGCCCACTTTGTACCTCTGCAAGGAACTCCTTCTGCCCCGGAGACTGCCTCAACTTTTATCAAGGAGATTGTAAGGTTGCATGGCATCCCTGACAGCATAGTTTCTGATCGAGGGGTGCAGTTCACTTCTAGATTTTGGAGGGCCTTATGTGAAACTTTGAACATTGAACTCCGCCTCTCCACAGCTTATCACCCACAAACTAATGGACAGACTGAAAGGGTCAATCAAACCCTTGAACAGTACCTACGATGCTTTTCTTCTTTTGCACAGGATGACTGGCTATCACTTCTCCCACTCGCGGAATTTTCATACAATAATTCCACCCATTCGGCAACCAAACAGTCACCTTTTTTCGCCAATTATGGATACCATCCTTCTTTCTTGCCTGAGCTGCCTATTGATTCTTCTGTACCTGCCGTACAAGACAGGTTAAACTTCCTTAACTCCAACTACCAATTACTGCAGGTCCCAGAACAGTTCAGAGTTGCCGTCCTAGGGCGATGTCATGATCATCCCCTAGCGGGTCACTTTGGGATTCACAAGACGGCTAATTTGATCTCCCGTACATTCTGGTGGCCAAACTTGATGAACGACTGCAAGAAATATGTAAGATCTTGTATTTCATGCCTTCGGAATAAGACAGACAGAGCCAGAACTTGGGGTCTACTTGAGCCCCTTCCTGTACCTGAGAAACCATGGAGCATGATCTCCATGGATTTTATAGTAGAACTTCCCCCATCTGAAGACTTCACTACCATTTTCGTTGTGGTTGATCGTTTGACCAAAATGGCCCACTTTGTACCTCTGCAAGGAACTCCTTCTGCCCCGGAGACTGCCTCAACTTTTATCAAGGAGATTGTAAGGTTCCATGGCATCCCTGACAGCATAGTTTCTGATCGAGGGGTGCAGTTCACTTCTAGATTTTGGAGGGCCTTATGTGAAACTTTGAACATTGAACTCCGCCTCTCCACAGCTTATCACCCACAAACTAATGGACAGACTGAAAGGGTCAATCAAACCCTTGAACAGTACCTACGATGCTTTTCTTCTTTTGCACAGGATGACTGGCTATCACTTCTCCCACTCGCGGAATTTTCATACAATAATTCCACCCATTCGGCAACCAAACAGTCACCTTTTTTCGCCAATTATGGATACCATCCTTCTTTCTTGCCTGAGCTGCCTATTGATTCTTCTGTACCTGCCGTACAAGACAGGTTGAACTTCCTTAACTCCAACTACCAATTACTGCAGGATACAATCTCCAAGACCCAGGCAGATAATAAAAAGTTCTTCGACAAGAAGAGAAGAGGCAATTTGAATCTTGAACCTTTTCCAGTACCTCGCTGCCCGTCTGCTACCCAACCCGGCCACCCTTGTGATCCTGCACCAGCCTCCTGCTTGGCTTAACGCTTTCTCCATTGCCTGTGCTAGCTGTCCATCCTACCAGCTTTCCTGAGTCCAGTTCCTTACCAGATGCTCTGCCTGCATCTCCACGTCTGCAATTCAGCTGACAAGATCTGCACGCAACTACAGGCACTCGTGTAACTCCTCACCCTAGGTCTGTCCCATTCTCAGTGGGGCTTGGGTTGGAGACACAAGGGAGGCCGACCTCGTCATTCCAGACTCCTACCAGGTACGTGACAGTACCAGTCAGCCAGAGATGGAGTCTGGAAGGGAGGCCTCTCCACCGAAGGACATTTACCAAACTATTTCTGCGCTCTCAAATATTGTGCAGAAGTTACAAGAGCGGGTCACTTTGGGATTCACAAGACGGCTAATTTGATCTCCCGTACATTCTGGTGGCCAAACTTGATGAACGACTGCAAGAAATATGTAAGATCTTGTATTTCATGCCTTCGGAATAAGACAGACAGAGCCAGAACTTGGGGTCTACTTGAGCCCCTTCCTGTACCTGAGAAACCATGGAGCATGATCTCCATGGATTTTATAGTAGAACTTCCCCCATCTGAAGACTTTACTACCATTTTTGTTGTGGTTGATCGTTTGACCAAAATGGCCCACTTTGTACCTCTGCAAGGAACTCCTTCTGCCCCGGAGACTGCCTCAACTTTTATCAAGGAGATTGTAAGGTTGCATGGCATCCCTGACAGCATAGTTTCTGATCGAGGGGTGCAGTTCACTTCTAGATTTTGGAGGGCCTTATGTGAAACATTGAACATTGAACTCCGCCTCTCCACAGCTTATCACCCACAAACTAATGGACAGACTGAAAGGGTCAATCAAACCCTTGAACAGTACCTACGATGCTTTTCTTCTTTTGCACAGGATGACTGGCTATCACTTCTCCCACTCGCGGAATTTTCATACAATAATTCCACCCATTCGGTAACCAGTCACCTTTTTTCGCCAATTATGGATACCATCCTTCTTTCTTGCCTGAGCTGCCTATTGATTCTTCTGTACCTGCCGTACAAGACAGGTTGAACTTCCTTAACTCCAACTACCAATTACTGCAGGTCCCAGAACAGTTCAGAGTTGCCGTCCTAGGGCGATGTCATGATCATCCCCTAGCGGGTCACTTTGGGATTCACAAGACGGCTAATTTGATCTCCCGTACATTCTGGTGGCCAAACTTGATGAACGACTGCAAGAAATATGTAAGATCTTGTATTTCATGCCTTCGGAATAAGACAGACAGAGCCAGAACTTGGGGTCTACTTGAGCCCCTTCCTGTACCTGAGAAACCATGGAGCATGATCTCCATGGATTTTATAGTAGAACTTCCCCCATCTGAAGACTTTACTACCATTTTTGTTGTGGTTGATCGTTTGACCAAAATGGCCCACTTTGTACCTCTGCAAGGAACTCCTTCTGCCCCGGAGACTGCCTCAACTTTTATCAAGGAGATTGTAAGGTTGCATGGCATCCCTGACAGCATAGTTTCTGATCGAGGGGTGCAGTTCACTTCTAGATTTTGGAGGGCCTTATGTGAAACATTGAACATTGAACTCCGCCTCTCCACAGCTTATCACCCACAAACTAATGGACAGACTGAAAGGGTCAATCAAACCCTTGAACAGTACCTACGATGCTTTTCTTCTTTTGCACAGGATGACTGGCTATCACTTCTCCCACTCGCGGAATTTTCATACAATAATTCCACCCATTCGGTAACCAGTCACCTTTTTTCGCCAATTATGGATACCATCCTTCTTTCTTGCCTGAGCTGCCTATTGATTCTTCTGTACCTGCCGTACAAGACAGGTTGAACTTCCTTAACTCCAACTACCAATTACTGCAGGTCCCAGAACAGTTCAGAGTTGCCGTCCTAGGGCGATGTCATGATCATCCCCTAGCGGGTCACTTTGGGATTCACAAGACGGCTAATTTGATCTCCCGTACATTCTGGTGGCCAAACTTGATGAACGACTGCAAGAAATATGTAAGATCTTGTATTTCATGCCTGCCTTCGGAATAAGACAGACAGAGCCAGAACTTGGGGTCTACTTGAGCCCCTTCCTGTACCTGAGAAACCATGGAGCATGATCTCCATGGATTTTATAGTAGAACTTCCCCCATCTGAAGACTTCACTACCATTTTCGTTGTGGTTGATCGTTTGACCAAAATGGCCCACTTTGTACCTCTGCAAGGAACTCCTTCTGCCCCGGAGACTGCCTCAACTTTTATCAAGGAGATTGTAAGGTTGCATGGCATCCCTGACAGCATAGTTTCTGATCGAGGGGTGCAGTTCACTTCTAGATTTTGGAGGGCCTTATGTGAAACTTTGAACATTGAACTCCGCCTCTCCACAGCTTATCACCCACAAACTAATGGACAGACTGAAAGGGTCAATCAAACCCTTGAACAGTACCTACGATGCTTTTCTTCTTTTGCACAGGATGACTGGCTATCACTTCTCCCACTCGCGGAATTTTCATACAATAATTCCACCCATTCGGCAACCAAACAGTCACCTTTTTTCGCCAATTATGGATACCATCCTTCTTTCTTGCCTGAGCTGCCTATTGATTCTTCTGTACCTGCCGTACAAGACAGGTTAAACTTCCTTAACTCCAACTACCAATTACTGCAGGTCCCAGAACAGTTCAGAGTTGCCGTCCTAGGGCGATGTCATGATCATCCCCTAGCGGGTCACTTTGGGATTCACAAGACGGCTAATTTGATCTCCCGTACATTCTGGTGGCCAAACTTGATGAACGACTGCAAGAAATATGTAAGATCTTGTATTTCATGCCTTCGGAATAAGACAGACAGAGCCAGAACTTGGGGTCTACTTGAGCCCCTTCCTGTACCTGAGAAACCATGGAGCATGATCTCCATGGATTTTATAGTAGAACTTCCCCCATCTGAAGACTTCACTACCATTTTCGTTGTGGTTGATCGTTTGACCAAAATGGCCCACTTTGTACCTCTGCAAGGAACTCCTTCTGCCCCGGAGACTGCCTCAACTTTTATCAAGGAGATTGTAAGGTTGCATGGCATCCCTGACAGCATAGTTTCTGATCGAGGGGTGCAGTTCACTTCTAGATTTTGGAGGGCCTTATGTGAAACTTTGAACATTGAACTCCGCCTCTCCACAGCTTATCACCCACAAACTAATGGACAGACTGAAAGGGTCAATCAAACCCTTGAACAGTACCTACGATGCTTTTCTTCTTTTGCACAGGATGACTGGCTATCACTTCTCCCACTCGCGGAATTTTCATACAATAATTCCACCCATTCGGCAACCAAACAGTCACCTTTTTTCGCCAATTATGGATACCATCCTTCTTTCTTGCCTGAGCTGCCTATTGATTCTTCTGTACCTGCCGTACAAGACAGGTTGAACTTCCTTAACTCCAACTACCAATTACTGCAGGATACAATCTCCAAGACCCAGGCAGATAATAAAAAGTTCTTCGACAAGAAGAGAAGAGGCAATTTGAATCTTGAACCTTTTCCAGTACCTCGCTGCCCGTCTGCTACCCAACCCGGCCACCCTTGTGATCCTGCACCAGCCTCCTGCTTGGCTTAACGCTTTCTCCATTGCCTGTGCTAGCTGTCCATCCTACCAGCTTTCCTGAGTCCAGTTCCTTACCAGATGCTCTGCCTGTATCTCCACGTCTGCAATTCAGCTGACAAGATCTGCACGCAACTACAGGCACTCGTGTAACTCCTCACCCTAGGTCTGTCCCATTCTCAGTGGGGCTTGGGTTGGAGACACAAGGGAGGCCGACCTCGTCATTCCAGACTCCTACCAGGTACGTGACAGTACCAGTCAGCCAGAGATGGAGTCTGGAAGGGAGGCCTCTCCACCGAAGGAAATTTACCAAACTATTTCTGCGCTCTCAAATATTGTGCAGAAGTTACAAGAGCGGGTCACTTTGGGATTCACAAGACGGCTAATTTGATCTCCCGTACATTCTGGTGGCCAAACTTGATGAACGACTGCAAGAAATATGTAAGATCTTGTATTTCATGCCTTCGGAATAAGACAGACAGAGCCAGAACTTGGGGTCTACTTGAGCCCCTTCCTGTACCTGAGAAACCATGGAGCATGATCTCCATGGATTTTATAGTAGAACTTCCCCCATCTGAAGACTTTACTACCATTTTTGTTGTGGTTGATCGTTTGACCAAAATGGCCCACTTTGTACCTCTGCAAGGAACTCCTTCTGCCCCGGAGACTGCCTCAACTTTTATCAAGGAGATTGTAAGGTTGCATGGCATCCCTGACAGCATAGTTTCTGATCGAGGGGTGCAGTTCACTTCTAGATTTTGGAGGGCCTTATGTGAAACATTGAACATTGAACTCCGCCTCTCCACAGCTTATCACCCACAAACTAATGGACAGACTGAAAGGGTCAATCAAACCCTTGAACAGTACCTACGATGCTTTTCTTCTTTTGCACAGGATGACTGGCTATCACTTCTCCCACTCGCGGAATTTTCATACAATAATTCCACCCATTCGGTAACCAGTCACCTTTTTTCGCCAATTATGGATACCATCCTTCTTTCTTGCCTGAGCTGCCTATTGATTCTTCTGTACCTGCCGTACAAGACAGGTTGAACTTCCTTAACTCCAACTACCAATTACTGCAGGTCCCAGAACAGTTCAGAGTTGCCGTCCTAGGGCGATGTCATGATCATCCCCTAGCGGGTCACTTTGGGATTCACAAGACGGCTAATTTGATCTCCCGTACATTCTGGTGGCCAAACTTGATGAACGACTGCAAGAAATATGTAAGATCTTGTATTTCATGCCTGCCTTCGGAATAAGACAGACAGAGCCAGAACTTGGGGTCTACTTGAGCCCCTTCCTGTACCTGAGAAACCATGGAGCATGATCTCCATGGATTTTATAGTAGAACTTCCCCCATCTGAAGACTTCACTACCATTTTCGTTGTGGTTGATCGTTTGACCAAAATGGCCCACTTTGTACCTCTGCAAGGAACTCCTTCTGCCCCGGAGACTGCCTCAACTTTTATCAAGGAGATTGTAAGGTTGCATGGCATCCCTGACAGCATAGTTTCTGATCGAGGGGTGCAGTTCACTTCTAGATTTTGGAGGGCCTTATGTGAAACTTTGAACATTGAACTCCGCCTCTCCACAGCTTATCACCCACAAACTAATGGACAGACTGAAAGGGTCAATCAAACCCTTGAACAGTACCTACGATGCTTTTCTTCTTTTGCACAGGATGACTGGCTATCACTTCTCCCACTCGCGGAATTTTCATACAATAATTCCACCCATTCGGCAACCAAACAGTCACCTTTTTTCGCCAATTATGGATACCATCCTTCTTTCTTGCCTGAGCTGCCTATTGATTCTTCTGTACCTGCCGTACAAGACAGGTTAAACTTCCTTAACTCCAACTACCAATTACTGCAGGTCCCAGAACAGTTCAGAGTTGCCGTCCTAGGGCGATGTCATGATCATCCCCTAGCGGGTCACTTTGGGATTCACAAGACGGCTAATTTGATCTCCCGTACATTCTGGTGGCCAAACTTGATGAACGACTGCAAGAAATATGTAAGATCTTGTATTTCATGCCTTCGGAATAAGACAGACAGAGCCAGAACTTGGGGTCTACTTGAGCCCCTTCCTGTACCTGAGAAACCATGGAGCATGATCTCCATGGATTTTATAGTAGAACTTCCCCCATCTGAAGACTTCACTACCATTTTCGTTGTGGTTGATCGTTTGACCAAAATGGCCCACTTTGTACCTCTGCAAGGAACTCCTTCTGCCCCGGAGACTGCCTCAACTTTTATCAAGGAGATTGTAAGGTTGCATGGCATCCCTGACAGCATAGTTTCTGATCGAGGGGTGCAGTTCACTTCTAGATTTTGGAGGGCCTTATGTGAAACTTTGAACATTGAACTCCGCCTCTCCACAGCTTATCACCCACAAACTAATGGACAGACTGAAAGGGTCAATCAAACCCTTGAACAGTACCTACGATGCTTTTCTTCTTTTGCACAGGATGACTGGCTATCACTTCTCCCACTCGCGGAATTTTCATACAATAATTCCACCCATTCGGCAACCAAACAGTCACCTTTTTTCGCCAATTATGGATACCATCCTTCTTTCTTGCCTGAGCTGCCTATTGATTCTTCTGTACCTGCCGTACAAGACAGGTTGAACTTCCTTAACTCCAACTACCAATTACTGCAGGATACAATCTCCAAGACCCAGGCAGATAATAAAAAGTTCTTCGACAAGAAGAGAAGAGGCAATTTGAATCTTGAACCTTTTCCAGTACCTCGCTGCCCGTCTGCTACCCAACCCGGCCACCCTTGTGATCCTGCACCAGCCTCCTGCTTGGCTTAACGCTTTCTCCATTGCCTGTGCTAGCTGTCCATCCTACCAGCTTTCCTGAGTCCAGTTCCTTACCAGATGCTCTGCCTGCATCTCCACGTCTGCAATTCAGCTGACAAGATCTGCACGCAACTACAGGCACTCGTGTAACTCCTCACCCTAGGTCTGTCCCATTCTCAGTGGGGCTTGGGTTGGAGACACAAGGGAGGCCGACCTCGTCATTCCAGACTCCTACCAGGTACGTGACAGTACCAGTCAGCCAGAGATGGAGTCTGGAAGGGAGGCCTCTCCACCGAAGGACATTTACCAAACTATTTCTGCGCTCTCAAATATTGTGCAGAAGTTACAAGAGCGGGTCACTTTGGGATTCACAAGACGGCTAATTTGATCTCCCGTACATTCTGGTGGCCAAACTTGATGAACGACTGCAAGAAATATGTAAGATCTTGTATTTCATGCCTTCGGAATAAGACAGACAGAGCCAGAACTTGGGGTCTACTTGAGCCCCTTCCTGTACCTGAGAAACCATGGAGCATGATCTCCATGGATTTTATAGTAGAACTTCCCCCATCTGAAGACTTTACTACCATTTTTGTTGTGGTTGATCGTTTGACCAAAATGGCCCACTTTGTACCTCTGCAAGGAACTCCTTCTGCCCCGGAGACTGCCTCAACTTTTATCAAGGAGATTGTAAGGTTGCATGGCATCCCTGACAGCATAGTTTCTGATCGAGGGGTGCAGTTCACTTCTAGATTTTGGAGGGCCTTATGTGAAACATTGAACATTGAACTCCGCCTCTCCACAGCTTATCACCCACAAACTAATGGACAGACTGAAAGGGTCAATCAAACCCTTGAACAGTACCTACGATGCTTTTCTTCTTTTGCACAGGATGACTGGCTATCACTTCTCCCACTCGCGGAATTTTCATACAATAATTCCACCCATTCGGTAACCAGTCACCTTTTTTCGCCAATTATGGATACCATCCTTCTTTCTTGCCTGAGCTGCCTATTGATTCTTCTGTACCTGCCGTACAAGACAGGTTGAACTTCCTTAACTCCAACTACCAATTACTGCAGGTCCCAGAACAGTTCAGAGTTGCCGTCCTAGGGCGATGTCATGATCATCCCCTAGCGGGTCACTTTGGGATTCACAAGACGGCTAATTTGATCTCCCGTACATTCTGGTGGCCAAACTTGATGAACGACTGCAAGAAATATGTAAGATCTTGTATTTCATGCCTGCCTTCGGAATAAGACAGACAGAGCCAGAACTTGGGGTCTACTTGAGCCCCTTCCTGTACCTGAGAAACCATGGAGCATGATCTCCATGGATTTTATAGTAGAACTTCCCCCATCTGAAGACTTCACTACCATTTTCGTTGTGGTTGATCGTTTGACCAAAATGGCCCACTTTGTACCTCTGCAAGGAACTCCTTCTGCCCCGGAGACTGCCTCAACTTTTATCAAGGAGATTGTAAGGTTGCATGGCATCCCTGACAGCATAGTTTCTGATCGAGGGGTGCAGTTCACTTCTAGATTTTGGAGGGCCTTATGTGAAACATTGAACATTGAACTCCGCCTCTCCACAGCTTATCACCCACAAACTAATGGACAGACTGAAAGGGTCAATCAAACCCTTGAACAGTACCTACGATGCTTTTCTTCTTTTGCACAGGATGACTGGCTATCACTTCTCCAACTCGCGGAATTTTCATACAATAATTCCACCCATTCGGCAACCAAACAGTCACCTTTTTTCGCCAATTATGGATACCATCCTTCTTTCTTGCCTGAGCTGCCTATTGATTCTTCTGTACCTGCCATTCCAGACAGGTACAGGAAGGGGCTCAAGTAGACCCCAAGTTCTGGCTCTGTCTGTCTTATTCCGAAGGCATGAAATACAAGATCTTACATATTTCTTGCAGTCGTTCATCAAGTTTGGCCACCAGAATGTACGGGAGATCGAATTAGCCGTCTTGTGAATCCCAAAGTGACCCGCTCTTGTAACTTTTGCACAATATTTGAGAGCGCAGAAATAGTTTGGTAAATGTCCTTCGGTGGAGAGGCCTCCCTTCCAGACTCCATCTCTGGCTGACTGGTACTGTCACGTACCTGGTAGGAGTCTGGAATGACGAGGTCGGCCTCCCTTGTATCTCCAACCCAAGCCCCACTGAGGATGGGACAGACCTAGGGTGAGGAGTTACACGAGTGCCTGTAGTTGCGTGCAGAACTTGTCAGCTGAGTTGCAGACGTGGAGATGCAGGCAGAGCATCTGGTAAGGAACTGGACTCAGGAAAGCTGGTAGGATGAACACCTAGCACAGGCACTGGAGACAGCGTTAAGCCAAGCAGGAGGCTGGTGCAGGATCACAAGGGTGGCCGGGTTCGGTAGCAGACGGGCAGCGAGATACAAGGCACAGGCAGGAGGGAGGTCAGATGGGAAGCCGAGATCAGGAACCAGTAATCAAGTATTCAAGTCCGGAAGCAAGGTCAAAGGGAAGCCAAGGTTCAGCAACAGGGATCAAGCCAGGTTTAAACAGAGTTCAGGTATCAGGGTACTTGCTGAAGACCAGTCAGCACTTGTCAGAAGTCAGAGCATCCTTTAAGTAGGCAGGCTGGTGCCAAAGGGAATTAGGAGCGTGCTCCTGCGCGCGCACGTTGCCCGTGCGCACGCGCATGCGCGAATTGCGCACGCGCATGCGCGAATTGCGCACACGCATGCGCAATGGTACTCCGGAAAGGCCGCTGCGTACTGGGGATGCGCGCGCGCGCGCCAGCATTCCGAGACTGTTGACGAATGCGCGCATGCGCAGACGGATTCCCGGCAGCTTCCTTACATTGCCCCCCCCTTAGGGGCAGCCTCTGGATGCCCCTCAGGACCTCTTTTTCCGGGTGGCGTAGAAAGAAAGCTCGTACCAGTCTTGGAGCATGCACATCAGAAGCTGGTTCCCAGGAACTTTCTTCCGGCCCGTAGCCTTTCCATTTAATGAGAAACTGTGTTTGGTTACCTCTCTTCCTACAGTCCAATACGGCCTCCACCTCAAATTCCTCATTCCCTTCGATAAGTAGCGGTGGAGGGGTTTCAGAAATCTGATTTGGGAAAGGATTTGGCACTGTAGGCTTCAACAAAGAAACATGGAATACTCAGTGGATTCTCAGGTTCTTGGGTAACACTAATTCGAATGCTACTGCATTAATCTTGCTCTTGACTGGAAAAGGCCCCAAAAATCTTGGGCCAAGCTTCCTCGAGGGGCAACTTAGTTTCAAGTTCGCTGTGGAAAGCCAGACCTTATCTCCAGGTTCAAGATTCAAATTGCCTCTTCTCTTCTTGTCGAAGAACTTTTTATTATCTGCCTGGGTATTGGAGATTGTATCCTGCAGTAATTGGTAGTTGGAGTTAAGGAAGTTCAAGTTCAACCTGTCTTGTACGGCAGGTACAGAAGAATCAATAGGCAGCTCAGGCAAGAAAGAAGGATGGTATCCATAATTGGCGAAAAAAGGTGAATGTTTGGTTGCCGAATGGGTGAAATTATTGTATGAAAATTCCGCGAGTGGGAGAAGTGATAGCCAGTCATCCTGTGCAAAAGAAGAAAAGCATCGTAGGTACTGTTCAAGGGTTTGATTGACCCTTTCAGTCTGTCCATTAGTGTGTGGGTGATAAGCTGTGGAGAGGCGGAGTTCAATGTTCAAAGTTTCACATAAGGCCCTCCAAAATCTAGAAGTGAACTGCACCCCTCGATCAGAAACTATGCTGTCAGGGATGCCATGCAACCTTACAATCTCCTTGATAAAAGTTGAGGCAGTCTCCGGGGCAGAAGGAGTTCCTTGCAGAGGTACAAAGTGGGCCATTTTGGTCAAACGATCAACCACAACGAAAATGGTAGTAAAGTCTTCAGATGGGGGAAGTTCTACTATAAAATCCATGGAGATCATGCTCCATGGTTTCTCAGGTACAGGAAGGGGCTCAAGTAGACCCCAAGTTCTGGCTCTGTCTGTCTTATTCCGAAGGCATGAAATACAAGATCTTACATATTTCTTGCAGTCGTTCATCAAGTTTGGCCACCAGAATGTACGGGAGATCAAATTAGCCGTCTTGTGAATCCCAAAGTGACCCGCTCTTGTAACTTCTGCACAATATTTGAGAGCGCAGAAATAGTTTGGTAAATGTCCTTCGGTGGAGAGGCCTCCCTTCCAGACTCCATCTCTGGCTGACTGGTACTGTCACGTACCTGGTAGGAGTCTGGAATGACGAGGTCGGCCTCCCTTGTATCTCCAACCCAAGCCCCACTGAGGATGGGACAGACCTAGGGTGAGGAGTTACACGAGTGCCTGTAGTTGCGTGCAGAACTTGTCAGCTGAGTTGCAGACGTGGAGATGCAGGCAGAGCATCTGGTAAGGAACTGGACTCAGGAAAGCTGGTAGGATGGACACCTAGCACAGGCACTGGAGACAGCGTTAAGCCAAGCAGGAGGCTGGTGCAGGATCACAAGGGTGGCCGGGTTCGGTAGCAGACGGGCAGCGAGGTAAAAGGCACAGGCAGGAGGGAGGTCAGATGGGAAGCCGAGATCTGGAACCAGTAATCAAGTATTCAAGTCCGGAAGCAAGGTCAAAGGGAAGCCAAGGTTCAACAACAGGGATCAAGCCAGGTTTAAACAGAGTTCAGGTATCAGGGTACTTGCTGAAGACCAGTCAGCACTTGTCAGAAGTCAGAGCATCCTTTAAGTAGGCAGGCTGGTGCCAAAGGGAATTAGGAGCGTGCTCCTGCGCGCGCACGTTGCCCGTGCGCACGCGCATGCGCGAATTGCGCACACGCATGCGCAATGGTACTCCGGAAAGGCCGCTGCGTACTGTGGATGCGCGCGCGCGCGCGCCAGCATTCCGAGACTGTTGACGAATGCGCGCATGCGCAGACGGATTCCCGGCAGCTTCCTTACATTGCCCCCCCCTTAGGGGCAGCCTCTGGATGCCCCTCAGGACCTCTTTTTCCGGGTGGCGTAGAAAGAAAGCTCGTACCAGTCTTGGAGCATGCACATCAGAAGCTGGTTCCCAGGAACTTTCTTCCGGCCCGTAGCCTTTCCATTTAATGAGAAACTGTGTTTGGTTACCTCTCTTCCTACAGTCCAATACGGCCTCCACCTCAAATTCCTCATTCCCTTCGATAAGTAGCGATGGAGGGGTTTCAGAAATCTGATTTGGGAAAGGATTTGGCACTGTAGGCTTCAACAAAGAAACATGGAATACTCAGTGGATTCTCAGGTTCTTGGGTAACACTAATTCGAATGCTACTGCATTAATCTTTCTCTTGACTGGAAAAGGCCCCAAAAATCTTGGGCCAAGCTTCCTCGAGGGGCAACTTAGTTTCAAGTTCGCTGTGGAAAGCCAGACCTTATCTCCAGGTTCAAGATTCAAATTGCCTCTTCTCTTCTTGTCGAAGAACTTTTTATTATCTGCCTGGGTCTTGGAGATTGTATCCTGCAGTAATTGGTAGCTGGAGTTAAGGAAGTTCAACCTGTCTTGTACGGCAGGTACAGAAGAATCAATAGGCAGCTCAGGCAAGAAAGAAGGATGGTATCCATAATTGGCGAAAAAAGGTGACTGTTTGGTTACCGAATGGGTGGAATTATTGTATGAAAATTCCGCGAGTGGGAGAAGTGATAGCCAGTCATCCTGTGCAAAAGAAGAAAAGCATCGTAGGTACTGTTCAAGGGTTTGATTGACCCTTTCAGTCTGTCCATTAGTTTGTGGGTGATAAGCTGTGGAGAGGCGGAGTTCAATGTTCAATGTTTCACATAAGGCCCTCCAAAATCTAGAAGTGAACTGCACCCCTCGATCAGAAACTATGCTGTCAGGGATGCCATGCAACCTTACAATCTCCTTGATAAAAGTTGAGGCAGTCTCCGGGGCAGAAGGAGTTCCTTGCAGAGGTACAAAGTGGGCCATTTTGGTCAAACGATCAACCACAACGAAAATGGTAGTAAAGTCTTCAGATGGGGGAAGTTCTACTATAAAATCCATGGAGATCATGCTCCATGGTTTCTCAGGTACAGGAAGGGGCTCAAGTAGACCCCAAGTTCTGGCTCTGTCTGTCTTATTCCGAAGGCATGAAATACAAGATCTTACATATTTCTTGCAGTCGTTCATCAAGTTTGGCCACCAGAATGTACGGGAGTTCAAATTAGCCGTCTTGTGAATCCCAAAGTGACCCGCTAGGGGATGATCATGACATCGCCCTAGGACGGCAACTCTGAACTGTTCTGGGACCTGCAGTAATTGGTAGTTGGAGTTAAGGAAGTTCAACCTGTCTTGTACGGCAGGTACAGAAGAATCAATAGGCAGCTCAGGCAAGAAAGAAGGATGGTATCCATAATTGGCGAAAAAAGGTGACTGTTTGGTTACCGAATGGGTGGAATTATTGTATGAAAATTCCGCGAGTGGGAGAAGTGATAGCCAGTCATCCTGTGCAAAAGAAGAAAAGCATCGTAGGTACTGTTCAAGGGTTTGATTGACCCTTTCAGTCTGTCCATTAGTTTGTGGGTGATAAGCTGTGGAGAGGCGGAGTTCAATGTTCAAAGTTTCACATAAGGCCCTCCAAAATCTAGAAGTGAACTGCACCCCTCGATCAGAAACCATGCTGTCAGGGATGCCATGCAACCTTACAATCTTCTTGATAAAAGTTGAGGCAGTCTCCGGGGCAGAAGGAGTTCCTTGCAGAGGTACAAAGTGGGCCATTTTGGTCAAACGATCAACCACAACGAAAATGGTAGTGAAGTCTTCAGATGGGGGAAGTTCTACTATAAAATCCATGGAGATCATGCTCCATGGTTTCTCAGGTACAGGAAGGGGCTCAAGTAGACCCCAAGTTCTGGCTCTGTCTGTCTTATTGCGAAGGCATGAAATACAAGATCTTACATATTTCTTGCAGTCGTTCGTCAAGTTTGGCCACCAGAATGTACGGGAGATCGAATTAGCCGTCTTGTGAATCCCAAAGTGACCCGCTAGGGGATGATCATGACATCGCCCTAGGACGGCAACTCTGAACTGTTCTGGGATAAAGATTTGCCTCTTAGACAAATAGGCCTCTTAGTACAGGCCATCCCTTAGTTGAAGAGCCAGGTCCTTGGAAGGCGGTTGGTCTTCCACATATTTTCTTATATGTGACATCAGATCCGCCTGAAGAAGTAAAAAATTATTGGCTGGTAAAATAGTATCAGGTTCCGAGGATACAACTGGATCACTGAACATGCGGGACAAGGCATCTGGTTTCCCGTTCTTTTAGCCAGGACGGTAGGTTATATGAAACATGAAACGAGAGAAAAAAAGTGCCCATCTTGCCTGCCGAGGTCTTAGGCGTTTAGCTGTCTTCAAATACTCTAGATTCTTGTGATCTGTGAAGATAAGAATTGGGTGAGAAGCTCCCTCCAAAAGGTAACGCCATTCTTCAAGAGCGGCCTTGATAGTCAGTAGCTCTCGGTCACCAACATCATAATTCCTTTCGGAAGGATTTAATTTTTTAGAGAAGAAGGCCACAGGGTGGAGCAATGATTTGGGCCCTTGGCGTTGGGAAATAATAGCCTCAACTGAATTTTCCGAGGCGTCTACCTCCAAAACATAAGCTAAGGAGGGATCGGGATGTTTCAAGATGGGAGCTGAGGTGAATAAGGCTTTCAACTGTTCAAACGCTGTCTGAGCCTCTGGGGTCCATCGAAAGGGAACATGCTGTTTCGTTAGCTGAGTAATGGGAGTGATGATGCCAGAAAAGTCCTTAATAAATGTTCTATAAAAGTTAGCAAACCCCACGAACCTCTGTACAGCTTTTCTGTCAGTAGCAGCAGACCATTCCAAGACAGAAGCGACTTTCTAAGGGTCCATGGAGATTCCTTCGGCGGAGATGACAAGCCCTAGGAAATGCACAACTTGCTTTTCAAAGTCGCATTTTTCAGCCTTTGCGTAAAGTCAGTGTTCCCGCAATCGAGCTAATACCTTTTTTACATGAGTCCGATGGGATTCTAAAGTTTCAGAGAATACAAGGATGTCATCCAGATACACGATGACGAATAAATCAAGAAAGTCCCGAAAAAAATCGTTTACCAGATGCTGGAATGTGGCTGGAGCATTGCAGAGCCCGAATGGCATGACTAAATACTCAAAGTGGCCAAAACGTGTCCGGAAGGCCGTCTTCCATTCGTCTCCCTCCCTGATTCTGACAAGATTATAGGCACCCCTCAAGTCCAGTTTGGAGAACACTCGTGCCCCTCGCAGCCTCTGGAATAGTTCGGGAATCAGAGGAAGAGGGTACCGATTCTTGACAGTGACCCTGTTAAGGTCACGATAGTCCACACAGGGCCTCAAGGTGTGGTCTTTTTTCTCAACGAAGAAAATACCGGCTCCTGCTGGTGAAGTGGAAGGCCGAATGAACTGCTTTTCAAGGCTCTCGTCGATATAGGTACGCAGGGCTTCCGTGACTGGCTATCACTTCTCCCACTCGTGGAATTTTCATACAATAATTCCACCCATTCGGCAACCAAACAGTCACCTTTTTTCGCCAATTATGGATACCATCCTTCTTCCTTGCCTGAGCTGCCTATTGATTCTTCTGTACCTGCCGTACAAGACAGGTTGAACTTCCTTAACTCCAACTACCAATTACTGCAGGATACAATCTCCAAGACCCAGGCAGATAATAAAAAGTTCTTCGACAAGAAGAGAAGAGGCAATTTGAATCTTGAACCTGGAGATAAGGTCTGGCTTTCCACAGCGAACTTGAAACTAAGTTGCCCCTCGAGGAAGCTTGGCCCAAGATTTTTGGGGCCTTTTCCAGTACCTCGCTGCCCGTCTGCTACCGAACCCGGCCACCCTTGTGATCCTCCACCAGAGTCTTATTCCGAAGGCATGAAATACAAGATCTTACATATTTCTTGCAGTCGTTCATCAAGTTTGGCCACCAGAATGTACGGGAGATCAAATTAGCCGTCTTGTGAATCCCAAAGTGACCCGCTCTTGTAACTTTTGCACAATATTTGAGAGCGCAGAAATAGTTTGGTAAATGTCCTTCGGTGGAGAGGCCTCCCTTCCAGACTCCATCTCTGGCTGACTGGTACTGTCACGTACCTGGTAGGAGTCTGGAATGACGAGGTCGGCCTCCCTTGTATCTCCAACCCAAGCCCCACTGAGGATGGGACAGACCTAGGGTGAGGAGTTACACGAGTGCCTGTAGTTGCGTGCAGAACTTGTCAGCTGAGTTGCAGACGTGGAGATGCAGGCAGAGCATCTGGTAAGGAACTGGACTCAGGAAAGCTGGTAGGATGAACACCTAGCACAGGCACTGGAGACAGCGTTAAGCCAAGCAGGAGGCTGGTGCAGGATCACAAGGGTGGCCGGGTTCGGTAGCAGACGGGCAGCGAGGTACAAGGCACAGGCAGGAGGGAGGTCAGATGGGAAGCCGAGATCAGGAACCAGTAATCAAGTATTCAAGTCCGGAAGCAAGGTCAAAGGGAAGCCAAGGTTCAGCAACAGGGATCAAGCCAGGTTTAAACAGAGTTCAGGTATCAGGGTACTTGCTGAAGACCAGTCAGCACTTGTCAGAAGTCAGAGCATCCTTTAAGTAGGCAGGCTGGTGCCAAAGGGAATTAGGAGCGTGCTCCTGCGCGCGCACGTTGCCCGTGCGCACGCGCATGCGCGAATTGCGCACACGCATGCGCAATGGTACTCCGGAAAGGCCGCTGCGTACTGGGGATGCGCGCGCGCGCCAGCATTCCGAGACTGTTGACGAATGCGCGCATGCGCAGACGGATTCCCGGCAGCTTCCTTACATTGCCCCCCCCTTAGGGGCAGCCTCTGGATGCCCCTCAGGACCTCTTTTTCCGGGTGGCGTAGAAAGAAAGCTCGTACCAGTCTTGGAGCATGCACATCAGAAGCTGGTTCCCAGGAACTTTCTTCCGGCCCGTAGCCTTTCCATTTAATGAGAAACTGTGTTTGGTTACCTCTCTTCCTACAGTCCAATACGGCCTCCACCTCAAATTCCTCATTCCCTTCGATAAGTAGCGGTGGAGGGGTTTCAGAAATCTGATTTGGGAAAGGATTTGGCACTGTAGGCTTCAACAAAGAAACATGGAATACTCAGTGGATTCTCAGGTTCTTGGGTAACACTAATTCGAATGCTACTGCATTAATCTTTCTCTTGACTGGAAAAGGCCCCAAAAATCTTGGGCCAAGCTTCCTCGAGGGGCAACTTAGTTTTAAGTTCGCTGTGGAAAGCCAGACCTTATCTCCAGGTTCAAGATTCAAATTGCCTCTTCTCTTCTTGTCGAAGAACTTTTTATTATCTGCCTGGGTCTTGGAGATTGTATCCTGCAGTAATTGGTAGTTGGAGTTAAGGAAGTTCAACCTGTCTTGTACGGCAGGTACAGAAGAATCAATAGGCAGCTCAGGCAAGAAAGAAGGATGGTATCCATAATTGGCGAAAAAAGGTGACTGTTTGGTTGCCGATTGGGTGGAATTATTGTATGAAAATTCCGCGAGTGGGAGAAGTGATAGCCAGTCATCCTGTGCAAAAGAAGAAAAGCATCGTAGGTACTGTTCAAGGGTTTGATTGACCCTTTCAGTCTGTCCATTAGTTTGTGGGTGATAAGCTGTGGAGAGGCGGAGTTCAATGTTCAAAGTTTCACATAAGGCCCTCCAAAATCTAGAAGTGAACTGCACCCCTCGATCAGAAACTATGCTGTCAGGGATGCCATGCAACCTTACAATCTCCTTGATAAAAGTTGAGGCAGTCTCCGGGGCAGAAGGAGTTCCTTGCAGAGGTACAAAGTGGGCCATTTTGGTCAAACGATCAACCACAACGAAAATGGTAGTGAAGTCTTCAGATGGGGGAAGTTCTTCTATAAAATCCATGGAGATCATGCTCCATGGTTTCTCAGGTACAGGAAGGGGCTCAAGTAGACCCCAAGTTCTGGCTCTGTCTGTCTTATTGCGAAGGCATGAAATACAAGATCTTACATATTTCTTGCAGTCGTTCGTCAAGTTTGGCCACCAGAATGTACGGGAGATCGAATTAGCCGTCTTGTGAATCCCAAAGTGACCCGCTAGGGGATGATCATGACATCGCCCTAGGACGGCAACTCTGAACTGTTCTGGGATAAAGATTTGCCTCTTAGACAAATAGGCCTCTTAGTACAGGCCATCCCTTAGTTGAAGAGCCAGGTCCTTGGAAGGCGGTTGGTCTTCCACATATTTTCTTATATGTGACATCAGATCCGCCTGAAGAAGTAAAAAATTATTGGCTGGTAAAATAGTATCAGGTTCCGAGGATACAACTGGATCACTGAACATGCGGGACAAGGCATCTGGTTTCCCGTTCTTTGAGCCAGGACGGTAGGTTATATGAAACATGAAACGAGAGAAAAAAAGTGCCCATCTTGCCTGCCGAGGTCTTAGGCGTTTAGCTGTCTTCAAATACTCTAGATTCTTGTGATCTGTGAAGATAAGAATTGGGTGAGAAGCTCCCTCCAAAAGGTAACGCCATTCTTCAAGAGCGGCCTTGATAGTCAGTAGCTCTCGGTCACCAACATCATAATTCCTTTCGGAAGGATTTAATTTTTTAGAGAAGAAGGCCACAGGGTGGAGCAATGATTTGGGCCCCTGGCGTTGGGAAATAATAGCCTCAACTGAATTTTCCGAGGCGTCTACCTCCAAAACATAAGCTAAGGAGGGATCGGGATGTTTCAAGATGGGAGCTGAGGTGAATAAGGCTTTCAACTGTTCAAACGCTGTCTGAGCCTCTGGGGTCCATCGAAAGGGAACATGCTGTTTCGTTAGCTGAGTAATGGGAGTGATGATGCCAGAAAAGTCCTTAATAAATGTTCTATAAAAGTTAGCAAACCCCACGAACCTCTGTACAGCTTTTCTGTCAGTAGCAGCAGACCATTCCAAGACAGAAGCGACTTTCTAAGGGTCCATGGAGATTCCTTCGGCGGAGATGACAAGCCCTAGGAAATGCACAACTTGCTTTTCAAAGTCGCATTTTTCAGCCTTTGCGTAAAGTCAGTGTTCCCGCAATCGAGCTAATACCTTTTTTACATGAGTCCGATGGGATTCTAAAGTTTCAGAGAATACAAGGATGTCATCCAGATACACGATGACGAATAAATCAAGAAAGTCCCGAAAAAAATCGTTTACCAGATGCTGGAATGTGGCTGGAGCATTGCAGAGCCCGAATGGCATGACTAAATACTCAAAGTGGCCAAAACGTGTCCGGAAGGCCGTCTTCCATTCGTCTCCCTTCCTGATTCTGACAAGATTATAGGCACCCCTCAAGTCCAGTTTGGAGAACACTCGTGCCCCTCGCAGCCTCTGGAATAGTTCGGGAATCAGAGGAAGAGGGTACCGATTCTTGACAGTGACCCTGTTAAGGTCACGATAGTCCACACAGGGCCTCAAGGTGTGGTCTTTTTTCTCAACGAAGAAAATACCGGCTCCTGCTGGTGAAGTGGAAGGCCGAATGAACTGCTTTTCAAGGCTCTCGTCGATATAGGTACGCAGGGCTTCCGTGACTGGCTATCACTTCTCCCACTCGTGGAATTTTCATACAATAATTCCACCCATTCGGCAACCAAACAGTCACCTTTTTTCGCCAATTATGGATACCATCCTTCTTCCTTGCCTGAGCTGCCTATTGATTCTTCTGTACCTGCCGTACAAGACAGGTTGAACTTCCTTAACTCCAACTACCAATTACTGCAGGATACAATCTCCAAGACCCAGGCAGATAATAAAAAGTTCTTCGACAAGAAGAGAAGAGGCAATTTGAATCTTGAACCTGGAGATAAGGTCTGGCTTTCCACAGCGAACTTGAAACTAAGTTGCCCCTCGAGGAAGCTTGGCCCAAGATTTTTGGGGCCTTTTCCAGTACCTCGCTGCCCGTCTGCTACCGAACCCGGCCACCCTTGTGATCCTCCACCAGAGTCTTATTCCGAAGGCATGAAATACAAGATCTTACATATTTCTTGCAGTCGTTCATCAAGTTTGGCCACCAGAATGTACGGGAGATCAAATTAGCCGTCTTGTGAATCCCAAAGTGACCCGCTCTTGTAACTTTTGCACAATATTTGAGAGCGCAGAAATAGTTTGGTAAATGTCCTTCGGTGGAGAGGCCTCCCTTCCAGACTCCATCTCTGGCTGACTGGTACTGTCACGTACCTGGTAGGAGTCTGGAATGACGAGGTCGGCCTCCCTTGTATCTCCAACCCAAGCCCCACTGAGGATGGGACAGACCTAGGGTGAGGAGTTACACGAGTGCCTGTAGTTGCGTGCAGAACTTGTCAGCTGAGTTGCAGACGTGGAGATGCAGGCAGAGCATCTGGTAAGGAACTGGACTCAGGAAAGCTGGTAGGATGAACACCTAGCACAGGCACTGGAGACAGCGTTAAGCCAAGCAGGAGGCTGGTGCAGGATCACAAGGGTGGCCGGGTTCGGTAGCAGACGGGCAGCGAGGTACAAGGCACAGGCAGGAGGGAGGTCAGATGGGAAGCCGAGATCAGGAACCAGTAATCAAGTATTCAAGTCCGGAAGCAAGGTCAAAGGGAAGCCAAGGTTCAGCAACAGGGATCAAGCCAGGTTTAAACAGAGTTCAGGTATCAGGGTACTTGCTGAAGACCAGTCAGCACTTGTCAGAAGTCAGAGCATCCTTTAAGTAGGCAGGCTGGTGCCAAAGGGAATTAGGAGCGTGCTCCTGCGCGCGCACGCATGCGCAATGGTACTCCGGAAAGGCCGCTGCGTACTGGGGATGCGCGCACGCGCGCGCCAGCATTCTGAGACTGTTGACGAATGCGCGCATGCGCAGACGGATTCCCGGCAGCTTCCTTACATTGCCCCCCCTTAGGGGCAGCCTCTGGATGCCCCTCAGGACCTCTTTTTCCGGGTGGCGTAGAAAGAAAGCTCGTACCAGTCTTGGAGCATGCACATCAGAAGCTGGTTCCCAGGAACTTTCTTCCGGCCCGTAGCCTTTCCATTTAATGAGAAACTGTGTTTGGTTACCTCTCTTCCTACAGTCCAATACGGCCTCCACCTCAAATTCCTCATTCCCTTCGATAAGTAGCGGTGGAGGGGTTTCAGAAATCTGATTTGGGAAAGGATTTGGCACTGTAGGCTTCAACAAAGAAACATGGAATACTCAGTGGATTCTCAGGTTCTTGGGTAACACTAATTCGAATGCTACTGCATTAATCTTTCTCTTGACTGGAAAAGGCCCCAAAAATCTTGGGCCAAGCTTCCTCGAGGGGCAACTTAGTTTCAAGTTCGCTGTGGAAAGCCAGACCTTATCTCCAGGTTCAAGATTCAAATTGCCTCTTCTCTTCTTGTCGAAGAACTTTTTATTATCTGCCTGGGTCTTGGAGATTGTATCCTGCAGTAATTGGTAGTTGGAGTTAAGGAAGTTCAACCTGTCTTGTACGGCAGGTACAGAAGAATCAATAGGCAGCTCAGGCAAGAAAGAAGGATGGTATCCATAATTGGCGAAAAAAGGTGACTGTTTGGTTGCCGATTGGGTGGAATTATTGTATGAAAATTCCGCGAGTGGGAGAAGTGATAGCCAGTCATCCTGTGCAAAAGAAGAAAAGCATCGTAGGTACTGTTCAAGGGTTTGATTGACCCTTTCAGTCTGTCCATTAGTTTGTGGGTGATAAGCTGTGGAGAGGCGGAGTTCAATGTTCAAAGTTTCACATAAGGCCCTCCAAAATCTAGAAGTGAACTGCACCCCTCGATCAGAAACCATGCTGTCAGGGATGCCATGCAACCTTACAATCTTCTTGATAAAAGTTGAGGCAGTCTCCGGGGCAGAAGGAGTTCCTTGCAGAGGTACAAAGTGGGCCATTTTGGTCAAACGATCAACCACAACGAAAATGGTAGTGAAGTCTTCAGATGGGGGAAGTTCTACTATAAAATCCATGGAGATCATGCTCCATGGTTTCTCAGGTACAGGAAGGGGCTCAAGTAGACCCCAAGTTCTGGCTCTGTCTGTCTGATTGCGAAGGCATGAAATACAAGATCTTACATATTTCTTGCAGTCGTTCGTCAAGTTTGGCCACCAGAATGTACGGGAGATCGAATTAGCCGTCTTGTGAATCCCAAAGTGACCCGCTAGGGGATGATCATGACATCGCCCTAGGACGGCAACTCTGAACTGTTCTGGGATAAAGATTTGCCTCTTAGACAAATAGGCCTCTTAGTACAGGCCATCCCTTAGTTGAAGAGCCAGGTCCTTGGAAGGCGGTTGGTCTTCCACATATTTTCTTATATGTGACATCAGATCCGCCTGAAGAAGTAAAAAATTATTGGCTGGTAAAATAGTATCAGGTTCCGAGGATACAACTGGATCACTGAACATGCGGGACAAGGCATCTGGTTTCCCGTTCTTTGAGCCAGGACGGTAGGTTATATGAAACATGAAACGAGAGAAAAAAAGTGCCCATCTTGCCTGCCGAGGTCTTAGGCGTTTAGCTGTCTTCAAATACTCTAGATTCTTGTGATCTGTGAAGATAAGAATTGGGTGAGAAGCTCCTTCCAAAAGGTAACGCCATTCTTCAAGAGCGGCCTTGATAGTCAGTAGCTCTCGGTCACCAACATCATAATTCCTTTCGGAAGGATTTAATTTTTTAGAGAAGGCCACAGGGTGGAGCAATGATTTGGGCCCTTGGCGTTGGGAAATAATAGCCTCAACTGAATTTTCCGAGGCGACTACCTCCAAAACATAAGCTAAGGAGGGATCGGGATGTTTCAAGATGGGAGCTGAGGTGAATAAGGCTTTCAACTGTTCAAACGCTGTCTGAGCCTCTGGGGTCCATCGAAAGGGAACATGCTGTTTCGTTAGCTGAGTAATGGGAGTGATGATGCCAGAAAAGTCCTTAATAAATGTTCTATAAAAGTTAGCAAACCCCACGAACCTCTGTACAGCTTTTCTGTCAGTAGCAGCAGACCATTCCAAGACAGAAGCGACTTTCTAAGGGTCCATGGAGATTCCTTCGGCGGAGATGACAAGCCCTAGGAAATGCACAACTTGCTTTTCAAAGTCGCATTTTTCAGCCTTTGCGTAAAGTCAGTGTTCCCGCAATCGAGCTAATACCTTTTTTACATGAGTCCGATGGGATTCTAAAGTTTCAGAGAATACAAGGATGTCATCCAGATACACGATGACGAATAAATCAAGAAAGTCCCGAAAAAAATCGTTTACCAGATGCTGGAATGTGGCTGGAGCATTGCAGAGCCCGAATGGCATGACTAAATACTCAAAGTGGCCAAAACGTGTCCGGAAGGCCGTCTTCCATTCGTCTCCCTCCCTGATTCTGACAAGATTATAGGCACCCCTCAAGTCCAGTTTGGAGAACACTCGTGCCCCTCGCAGCCTCTGGAATAGTTCGGGAATCAGAGGAAGAGGGTACCGATTCTTGACAGTGACCCTGTTAAGGTCACGATAGTCCACACAGGGCCTCAAGGTGTGGTCTTTTTTCTCAACGAAGAAAATACCGGCTCCTGCTGGTGAAGTGGAAGGCCGAATGAACTGCTTTTCAAGGCTCTCGTCGATATAGGTACGCAGGGCTTCCGTGACTGGCTATCACTTCTCCCACTCGTGGAATTTTCATACAATAATTCCACCCATTCGGCAACCAAACAGTCACCTTTTTTCGCCAATTATGGATACCATCCTTCTTCCTTGCCTGAGCTGCCTATTGATTCTTCTGTACCTGCCGTACAAGACAGGTTGAACTTCCTTAACTCCAACTACCAATTACTGCAGGATACAATCTCCAAGACCCAGGCAGATAATAAAAAGTTCTTCGACAAGAAGAGAAGAGGCAATTTGAATCTTGAACCTGGAGATAAGGTCTGGCTTTCCACAGCGAACTTGAAACTAAGTTGCCCTCGAGGAAGCTTGGCCCAAGATTTTTGGGGCCTTTTCCAGTACCTCGCTGCCCGTCTGCTACCGAACCCGGCCACCCTTGTGATCCTCCACCAGAGTCTTATTCCGAAGGCATGAAATACAAGATCTTACATATTTCTTGCAGTCGTTCATCAAGTTTGGCCACCAGAATGTACGGGAGATCAAATTAGCCGTCTTGTGAATCCCAAAGTGACCCGCTCTTGTAACTTTTGCACAATATTTGAGAGCGCAGAAATAGTTTGGTAAATGTCCTTCGGTGGAGAGGCCTCCCTTCCAGACTCCATCTCTGGCTGACTGGTACTGTCACGTACCTGGTAGGAGTCTGGAATGACGAGGTCGGCCTCCCTTGTATCTCCAACCCAAGCCCCACTGAGGATGGGACAGACCTAGGGTGAGGAGTTACACGAGTGCCTGTAGTTGCGTGCAGAACTTGTCAGCTGAGTTGCAGACGTGGAGATGCAGGCAGAGCATCTGGTAAGGAACTGGACTCAGGAAAGCTGGTAGGATGAACACCTAGCACAGGCACTGGAGACAGCGTTAAGCCAAGCAGGAGGCTGGTGCAGGATCACAAGGGTGGCCGGGTTCGGTAGCAGACGGGCAGCGAGGTACAAGGCACAGGCAGGAGGGAGGTCAGATGGGAAGCCAAGATCAGGAACCAGTAATCAAGTATTCAAGTCCGGAAGCAAGGTCAAAGGGAAGCCAAGGTTCAGCAACAGGGATCAAGCCAGGTTTAAACAGAGTTCAGGTATCAGGGTACTTGCTGAAGACCAGTCAGCACTTGTCAGAAGTCAGAGCATCCTTTAAGTAGGCAGGCTGGTGCCAAAGGGAATTAGGAGCGTGCTCCTGCGCGCGCACGTTGCCCGTGCGCACGCGCATGCGCGAATTGCGCACACGCATGCGCAATGGTACTCCGGAAAGGCCGCTGCGTACTGGGGATGCGCGCGCGCACGCGCGCGCGCCAGCATTCTGAGACTGTTGACGAATGCGCGCATGCGCAGACGGATTCCCGGCAGCTTCCTTACATTGCCCCCCCTTAGGGGCAGCCTCTGGATGCCCCTCAGGACCTCTTTTTCCGGGTGGCGTAGAAAGAAAGCTCGTACCAGTCTTGGAGCATGCACATCAGAAGCTGGTTCCCAGGAACTTTCTTCCGGCCCGTAGCCTTTCCATTTAATGAGAAACTGTGTTTGGTTACCTCTCTTCCTACAGTCCAATACGGCCTCCACCTCAAATTCCTCATTCCCTTCGATAAGTAGCGGTGGAGGGGTTTCAGAAATCTGATTTGGGAAAGGATTTGGCACTGTAGGCTTCAACAAAGAAACATGGAATACTCAGTGGATTCTCAGGTTCTTGGGTAACACTAATTCGAATGCTACTGCATTAATCTTTCTCTTGACTGGAAAAGGCCCCAAAAATCTTGGGCCAAGCTTCCTCGAGGGGCAACTTAGTTTCAAGTTCGCTGTGGAAAGCCAGACCTTATCTCCAGGTTCAAGATTCAAATTGCCTCTTCTCTTCTTGTCGAAGAACTTTTTATTATCTGCCTGGGTCTTGGAGATTGTATCCTGCAGTAATTGGTAGTTGGAGTTAAGGAAGTTCAACCTGTCTTGTACGGCAGGTACAGAAGAATCAATAGGCAGCTCAGGCAAGAAAGAAGGATGGTATCCATAATTGGCGAAAAAAGGTGACTGTTTGGTTGCCGATTGGGTGGAATTATTGTATGAAAATTCCGCGAGTGGGAGAAGTGATAGCCAGTCATCCTGTGCAAAAGAAGAAAAGCATCGTAGGTACTGTTCAAGGGTTTGATTGACCCTTTCAGTCTGTCCATTAGTTTGTGGGTGATAAGCTGTGGAGAGGCGGAGTTCAATGTTCAAAGTTTCACATAAGGCCCTCCAAAATCTAGAAGTGAACTGCACCCCTCGATCAGAAACCATGCTGTCAGGGATGCCATGCAACCTTACAATCTCCTTGATAAAAGTTGAGGCAGTCTCCGGGGCAGAAGGAGTTCCTTGCAGAGGTACAAAGTGGGCCATTTTGGTCAAACGATCAACCACAACGAAAATGGTAGTGAAGTCTTCAGATGGGGGAAGTTCTACTATAAAATCCATGGAGATCATGCTCCATGGTTTCTCAGGTACAGGAAGGGGCTCAAGTAGACCCCAAGTTCTGGCTCTGTCTGTCTTATTGCGAAGGCATGAAATACAAGATCTTACATATTTCTTGCAGTCGTTCGTCAAGTTTGGCCACCAGAATGTACGGGAGATCGAATTAGCCGTCTTGTGAATCCCAAAGTGACCCGCTAGGGGATGATCATGACATCGCCCTAGGATGGCAACTCTGAACTGTTCTGGGATAAAGATTTGCCTCTTAGACAAATAGGCCTCTTAGTACAGGCCATCCCTTAGTTGAAGAGCCAGGTCCTTGGAAGGCGGTTGGTCTTCCACATATTTTCTTATATGTGACATCAGATCCGCCTGAAGAAGTAAAAAATTATTGGCTGGTAAAATAGTATCAGGTTCCGAGGATACAACTGGATCACTGAACATGCGGGACAAGGCATCTGGTTTCCCGTTCTTTGAGCCAGGACGGTAGGTTATATGAAACATGAAACGAGAGAAAAAAAGTGCCCATCTTGCCTGCCGAGGTCTTAGGCGTTTAGCTGTCTTCAAATACTCTAGATTCTTGTGATCTGTGAAGATAAGAATTGGGTGAGAAGCTCCCTCCAAAAGGTAACGCCATTCTTCAAGAGCGGCCTTGATAGTCAGTAGCTCTCGGTCACCAACATCATAATTCCTTTCGGAAGGATTTAATTTTTTAGAGAAGAAGGCCACAGGGTGGAGCAATGATTTGGGCCCTTGGCGTTGGGAAATAATAGCCTCAACTGAATTTTCCGAGGCGACTACCTCCAAAACATAAGCTAAGGAGGGATCGGGATGTTTCAAGATGGGAGCTGAGGTGAATAAGGCTTTCAACTGTTCAAACGCTGTCTGAGCCTCTGGGGTCCATCGAAAGGGAACATGCTGTTTCGTTAGCTGAGTAATGGGAGTGATGATGCCAGAAAAGTCCTTAATAAATGTTCTATAAAAGTTAGCAAACCCCACGAACCTCTGTACAGCTTTTCTGTCAGTAGCAGCAGACCATTCCAAGACAGAAGCGACTTTCTAAGGGTCCATGGAGATTCCTTCGGCGGAGATGACAAGCCCTAGGAAATGCACAACTTGCTTTTCAAAGTCGCATTTTTCAGCCTTTGCGTAAAGTCAGTGTTCCCGCAATCGAGCTAATACCTTTTTTACATGAGTCCGATGGGATTCTAAAGTTTCAGAGAATACAAGGATGTCATCCAGATACACGATGACGAATAAATCAAGAAAGTCCCGAAAAAAATCGTTTACCAGATGCTGGAATGTGGCTGGAGCATTGCAGAGCCCGAATGGCATGACTAAATACTCAAAGTGGCCAAAACGTGTCCGGAAGGCCGTCTTCCATTCGTCTCCCTCCCTGATTCTGACAAGATTATAGGCACCCCTCAAGTCCAGTTTGGAGAACACTCGTGCCCCTCGCAGCCTCTGGAATAGTTCGGGAATCAGAGGAAGAGGGTACCGATTCTTGACAGTGACCCTGTTAAGGTCACGATAGTCCACACAGGGCCTCAAGGTGTGGTCTTTTTTCTCAACGAAGAAAATACCGGCTCCTGCTGGTGAAGTGGAAGGCCGAATGAACTGCTTTTCAAGGCTCTCGTCGATATAGGTACGCAGGGCTTCCGTGACTGGCTATCACTTCTCCCACTCGTGGAATTTTCATACAATAATTCCACCCATTCGGCAACCAAACAGTCACCTTTTTTCGCCAATTATGGATACCATCCTTCTTCCTTGCCTGAGCTGCCTATTGATTCTTCTGTACCTGCCGTACAAGACAGGTTGAACTTCCTTAACTCCAACTACCAATTACTGCAGGATACAATCTCCAAGACCCAGGCAGATAATAAAAAGTTCTTCGACAAGAAGAGAAGAGGCAATTTGAATCTTGAACCTGGAGATAAGGTCTGGCTTTCCACAGCGAACTTGAAACTAAGTTGCCCTCGAGGAAGCTTGGCCCAAGATTTTTGGGGCCTTTTCCAGTACCTCGCTGCCCGTCTGCTACCGAACCCGGCCACCCTTGTGATCCTCCACCAGAGTCTTATTCCGAAGGCATGAAATACAAGATCTTACATATTTCTTGCAGTCGTTCATCAAGTTTGGCCACCAGAATGTACGGGAGATCAAATTAGCCGTCTTGTGAATCCCAAAGTGACCCGCTCTTGTAACTTTTGCACAATATTTGAGAGCGCAGAAATAGTTTGGTAAATGTCCTTCGGTGGAGAGGCCTCCCTTCCAGACTCCATCTCTGGCTGACTGGTACTGTCACGTACCTGGTAGGAGTCTGGAATGACGAGGTCGGCCTCCCTTGTATCTCCAACCCAAGCCCCACTGAGGATGGGACAGACCTAGGGTGAGGAGTTACACGAGTGCCTGTAGTTGCGTGCAGAACTTGTCAGCTGAGTTGCAGACGTGGAGATGCAGGCAGAGCATCTGGTAAGGAACTGGACTCAGGAAAGCTGGTAGGATGAACACCTAGCACAGGCACTGGAGACAGCGTTAAGCCAAGCAGGAGGCTGGTGCAGGATCACAAGGGTGGCCGGGTTCGGTAGCAGACGGGCAGCGAGGTACAAGGCACAGGCAGGAGGGAGGTCAGATGGGAAGCCGAGATCAGGAACCAGTAATCAAGTATTCAAGTCCGGAAGCAAGGTCAAAGGGAAGCCAAGGTTCAGCAACAGGGATCAAGCCAGGTTTAAACAGAGTTCAGGTATCAGGGTACTTGCTGAAGACCAGTCAGCACTTGTCAGAAGTCAGAGCATCCTTTAAGTAGGCAGGCTGGTGCCAAAGGGAATTAGGAGCGTGCTCCTGCGCGCGCACGTTGCCCGTGCGCACGCGCATGCGCGAATTGCGCACACGCATGCGCAATGGTACTCCGGAAAGGCCGCTGCGTACTGGGGATGCGCGCGCGCGCGCGCGCCAGCATTCCGAGACTGTTGACGAATGCGCGCATGCGCAGACGGATTCCCGGCAGCTTCCTTACATTGCCCCCCCCTTAGGGGCAGCCTCTGGATGCCCCTCAGGACCTCTTTTTCCGGGTGGCGTAGAAAGAAAGCTCGTACCAGTCTTGGAGCATGCACATCAGAAGCTGGTTCCCAGGAACTTTCTTCCGGCCCGTAGCCTTTCCATTTAATGAGAAACTGTGTTTGGTTACCTCTCTTCCTACAGTCCAATACGGCCTCCACCTCAAATTCCTCATTCCCTTCGATAAGTAGCGGTGGAGGGGTTTCAGAAATCTGATTTGGGAAAGGATTTGGCACTGTAGGCTTCAACAAAGAAACATGGAATACTCAGTGGATTCTCAGGTTCTTGGGTAACACTAATTCGAATGCTACTGCATTAATCTTTCTCTTGACTGGAAAAGGCCCCAAAAATCTTGGGCCAAGCTTCCTCGAGGGGCAACTTAGTTTCAAGTTCGCTGTGGAAAGCCAGACCTTATCTCCAGGTTCAAGATTCAAATTGCCTCTTCTCTTCTTGTCGAAGAACTTTTTATTATCTGCCTGGGTCTTGGAGATTGTATCCTGCAGTAATTGGTAGTTGGAGTTAAGGAAGTTCAAGTTCAACCTGTCTTGTACGGCAGGTACAGAAGAATCAATAGGCAGCTCAGGCAAGAAAGAAGGATGGTATCCATAATTGGCGAAAAAAGGTGACTGTTTGGTTGCCGAATGGGTGAAATTATTGTATGAAAATTCCGCGAGTGGGAGAAGTGATAGCCAGTCATCCTGTGCAAAAGAAGAAAAGCATCGTAGGTACTGTTCAAGGGTTTGATTGACCCTTTCAGTCTGTCCATTAGTTTGTGGGTGATAAGCTGTGGAGAGGCGGAGTTCAATGTTCAAAGTTTCACATAAGGCCCTCCAAAATCTAGAAGTAAACTGCACCCCTCGATCAGAAACTATGCTGTCAGGGATGCCATGCAACCTTACAATCTCCTTGATAAAAGTTGAGGCAGTCTCCGGGGCAGAAGGAGTTCCTTGCAGAGGTACAAAGTGGGCCATTTTGGTCAAACGATCAACCACAACGAAAATGGTAGTAAAGTCTTCAGATGGGGGAAGTTCTACTATAAAATCCATGGAGATCATGCTCCATGGTTTCTCAGGTACAGGAAGGGGCTCAAGTAGACCCCAAGTTCTGGCTCTGTCTGTCTTATTCCGAAGGCATGAAATACAAGATCTTACATATTTCTTGCAGTCGTTCATCAAGTTTGGCCACCAGAATGTACGGGAGATCAAATTAGCCGTCTTGTGAATCCCAAAGTGACCCGCTCTTGTAACTTCTGCACAATATTTGAGAGCGCAGAAATAGTTTGGTAAATGTCCTTCGGTGGAGAGGCCTCCCTTCCAGACTCCATCTCTGGCTGACTGGTACTGTCACGTACCTTGTAGGAGTCTGGAATGACGAGGTCGGCCTCCCTTGTATCTCCAACCCAAGCCCCACTGAGAATGGGACAGACCTAGGGTGAGGAGTTACACGAGAGCCTGTAGTTGCGTGCAGAACTTGTCAGCTGAGTTGCAGACGTGGAGATGCAGGCAGAGCATCTGGTAAGGAACTGGACTCAGGAAAGCTGGTAGGATGGACAGCTAGCACAGGCACTGGAGACAGCGTTAAGCCAAGCAGGAGGCTGGTGGAGGATCACAAGGGTGGCCGGGTTCGGTAGCAGACGGGCAGCGAGGTACTGGAAAAGGCCCCAAAAATCTTGGGCCAAGCTTCCTCGAGGGTCAACTTAGTTTCAAGTTCGCTGTGGAAAGCCAGACCTTATCTCCAGGTTCAAGATTCAAATTGCCTCTTCTCTTCTTGTCGAAGAACTTTTTATTATCTGCCTGGGTCTTGGAGATTGTATCCTGCAGTAATTGGTAGTTGGAGTTAAGGAAGTTCAACCTGTCTTGTACGGCAGGTACAGAAGAATCAATAGGCAGCTCAGGCAAGAAAGAAGGATGGTATCCATAATTGGCGAAAAAAGGTGACTGGTTACCGAATGGGTGGAATTATTGTATGAAAATTCCGCGAGTGGGAGAAGTGATAGCCAGTCATCCTGTGCAAAAGAAGAAAAGCATCGTAGGTACTGTTCAAGGGTTTGATTGACCCTTTCAGTCTGTCCATTAGTTTGTGGGTGATAAGCTGTGGAGAGGCGGAGTTCAATGTTCAATGTTTCACATAAGGCCCTCCAAAATCTAGAAGTGAACTGCACCCCTCGATCAGAAACTATGCTGTCAGGGATGCCATGCAACCTTACAATCTCCTTGATAAAAGTTGAGGCAGTCTCCGGGGCAGAAGGAGTTCCTTGCAGAGGTACAAAGTGGGCCATTTTGGTCAAACGATCAACCACAACGAAAATGGTAGTAAAGTCTTCAGATGGGGGAAGTTCTACTATAAAATCCATGGAGATCATGCTCCATGGTTTCTCAGGTACAGGAAGGGGCTCAAGTAGACCCCAAGTTCTGGCTCTGTCTGTCTTATTCCGAAGGCATGAAATACAAGATCTTACATATTTCTTGCAGTCGTTCATCAAGTTTGGCCACCAGAATGTACGGGAGATCAAATTAGCCGTCTTGTGAATCCCAAAGTGACCCGCTCTTGTAACTTTTGCACAATATTTGAGAGCGCAGAAATAGTTTGGTAAATGTCCTTCGGTGGAGAGGCCTCCCTTCCAGACTCCATCTCTGGCTGACTGGTACTGTCACGTACCTGGTAGGAGTCTGGAATGACGAGGTCGGCCTCCCTTGTATCTCCAACCCAAGCCCCACTGAGGATGGGACAGACCTAGGGTGAGGAGTTACACGAGTGCCTGTAGTTGCGTGCAGAACTTGTCAGCTGAGTTGCAGACGTGGAGATGCAGGCAGAGCATCTGGTAAGGAACTGGACTCAGGAAAGCTGGTAGGATGAACACCTAGCACAGGCACTGGAGACAGCGTTAAGCCAAGCAGGAGGCTGGTGCAGGATCACAAGGGTGGCCGGGTTCGGTAGCAGACGGGCAGCGAGGTACAAGGCACAGGCAGGAGGGAGGTCAGATGGGAAGCCGAGATCAGGAACCAGTAATCAAGTATTCAAGTCCGGAAGCAAGGTCAAAGGGAAGCCAAGGTTCAGCAACAGGGATCAAGCCAGGTTTAAACAGAGTTCAGGTATCAGGGTACTTGCTGAAGACCAGTCAGCACTTGTCAGAAGTCAGAGCATCCTTTAAGTAGGCAGGCTGGTGCCAAAGGGAATTAGGAGCGTGCTCCTGCGCGCGCACGTTGCCCGTGCGCACGCGCATGCGCGAATTGCGCACACGCATGCGCAATGGTACTCTGGAAAGGCCGCTGCGTACTGGGGATGCGCGCGCGCGCGCGCGCCAGCATTCCGAGACTGTTGACGAATGCGCGCATGCGCAGACGGATTCCCGGCAGCTTCCTTACATTGCCCCCCCCTTAGGGGCAGCCTCTGGATGCCCCTCAGGACCTCTTTTTCCGGGTGGCGTAGAAAGAAAGCTCGTACCAGTCTTGGAGCATGCACATCAGAAGCTGGTTCCCAGGAACTTTCTTCCGGCCCGTAGCCTTTCCATTTAATGAGAAACTGTGTTTGGTTACCTCTCTTCCTACAGTCCAATACGGCCTCCACCTCAAATTCCTCATTCCCTTCGATAAGTAGCGGTGGAGGGGTTTCAGAAATCTGATTTGGGAAAGGATTTGGCACTGTAGGCTTCAACAAAGAAACATGGAATACTCAGTGGATTCTCAGGTTCTTGGGTAACACTAATTCGAATGCTACTGCATTAATCTTTCTCTTGACTGGAAAAGGCCCCAAAAATCTTGGGCCAAGCTTCCTCGAGGGGCAACTTAGTTTCAAGTTCGCTGTGGAAAGCCAGACCTTATCTCCAGGTTCAAGATTCAAATTGCCTCTTCTCTTCTTGTCGAAGAACTTTTTATTATCTGCCTGGGTCTTGGAGATTGTATCCTGCAGTAATTGGTAGTTGGAGTTAAGGAAGTTCAAGTTCAACCTGTCTTGTACGGCAGGTACAGAAGAATCAATAGGCAGCTCAGGCAAGAAAGAAGGATGGTATCCATAATTGGCGAAAAAAGGTGACTGTTTGGTTGCCGAATGGGTGAAATTATTGTATGAAAATTCCGCGAGTGGGAGAAGTGATAGCCAGTCATCCTGTGCAAAAGAAGAAAAGCATCGTAGGTACTGTTCAAGGGTTTGATTGACCCTTTCAGTCTGTCCATTAGTTTGTGGGTGATAAGCTGTGGAGAGGCGGAGTTCAATGTTCAAAGTTTCACATAAGGCCCTCCAAAATCTAGAAGTAAACTGCACCCCTCGATCAGAAACTATGCTGTCAGGGATGCCATGCAACCTTACAATCTCCTTGATAAAAGTTGAGGCAGTCTCCGGGGCAGAAGGAGTTCCTTGCAGAGGTACAAAGTGGGCCATTTTGGTCAAACGATCAACCACAACGAAAATGGTAGTAAAGTCTTCAGATGGGGGAAGTTCTACTATAAAATCCATGGAGATCATGCTCCATGGTTTCTCAGGTACAGGAAGGGGCTCAAGTAGACCCCAAGTTCTGGCTCTGTCTGTCTTATTCCGAAGGCATGAAATACAAGATCTTACATATTTCTTGCAGTCGTTCATCAAGTTTGGCCACCAGAATGTACGGGAGATCAAATTAGCCGTCTTGTGAATCCCAAAGTGACCCGCTCTTGTAACTTCTGCACAATATTTGAGAGCGCAGAAATAGTTTGGTAAATGTCCTTCGGTGGAGAGGCCTCCCTTCCAGACTCCATCTCTGGCTGACTGGTACTGTCACGTACCTTGTAGGAGTCTGGAATGACGAGGTCGGCCTCCCTTGTATCTCCAACCCAAGCCCCACTGAGAATGGGACAGACCTAGGGTGAGGAGTTACACGAGAGCCTGTAGTTGCGTGCAGAACTTGTCAGCTGAGTTGCAGACGTGGAGATGCAGGCAGAGCATCTGGTAAGGAACTGGACTCAGGAAAGCTGGTAGGATGGACAGCTAGCACAGGCACTGGAGACAGCGTTAAGCCAAGCAGGAGGCTGGTGGAGGATCACAAGGGTGGCCGGGTTCGGTAGCAGACGGGCAGCGAGGTACTGGAAAAGGCCCCAAAAATCTTGGGCCAAGCTTCCTCGAGGGTCAACTTAGTTTCAAGTTCGCTGTGGAAAGCCAGACCTTATCTCCAGGTTCAAGATTCAAATTGCCTCTTCTCTTCTTGTCGAAGAACTTTTTATTATCTGCCTGGGTCTTGGAGATTGTATCCTGCAGTAATTGGTAGTTGGAGTTAAGGAAGTTCAACCTGTCTTGTACGGCAGGTACAGAAGAATCAATAGGCAGCTCAGGCAAGAAAGAAGGATGGTATCCATAATTGGCGAAAAAAGGTGACTGTTTGGTTGCCGATTGGGTGGAATTATTGTATGAAAATTCCGCGAGTGGGAGAAGTGATAGCCAGTCATCCTGTGCAAAAGAAGAAAAGCATCGTAGGTACTGTTCAAGGGTTTGATTGACCCTTTCAGTCTGTCCATTAGTTTGTGGGTGATAAGCTGTGGAGAGGCGGAGTTCAATGTTCAAAGTTTCACATAAGGCCCTCCAAAATCTAGAAGTAAACTGCACCCCTCGATCAGAAACTATGCTGTCAGGGATGCCATGCAACCTTACAATCTCCTTGATAAAAGTTGAGGCAGTCTCCGGGGCAGAAGGAGTTCCTTGCAGAGGTACAAAGTGGGCCATTTTGGTCAAACGATCAACCACAACGAAAATGGTAGTAAAGTCTTCAGATGGGGGAAGTTCTACTATAAAATCCATGGAGATCATGCTCCATGGTTTCTCAGGTACAGGAAGGGGCTCAAGTAGACCCCAAGTTCTGGCTCTGTCTGTCTTATTCCGAAGGCATGAAATACAAGATCTTACATATTTCTTGCAGTCGTTCATCAAGTTTGGCCACCAGAATGTACGGGAGATCAAATTAGCCGTCTTGTGAATCCCAAAGTGACCCGCTCTTGTAACTTCTGCACAATATTTGAGAGCGCAGAAATAGTTTGGTAAATGTCCTTCGGTGGAGAGGCCTCCCTTCCAGACTCCATCTCTGGCTGACTGGTACTGTCACGTACCTTGTAGGAGTCTGGAATGACGAGGTCGGCCTCCCTTGTATCTCCAACCCAAGCCCCACTGAGAATGGGACAGACCTAGGGTGAGGAGTTACACGAGAGCCTGTAGTTGCGTGCAGAACTTGTCAGCTGAGTTGCAGACGTGGAGATGCAGGCAGAGCATCTGGTAAGGAACTGGACTCAGGAAAGCTGGTAGGATGGACAGCTAGCACAGGCACTGGAGACAGCGTTAAGCCAAGCAGGAGGCTGGTGGAGGATCACAAGGGTGGCCGGGTTCGGTAGCAGACGGGCAGCGAGGTACTGGAAAAGGCCCCAAAAATCTTGGGCCAAGCTTCCTCGAGGGTCAACTTAGTTTCAAGTTCGCTGTGGAAAGCCAGACCTTATCTCCAGGTTCAAGATTCAAATTGCCTCTTCTCTTCTTGTCGAAGAACTTTTTATTATCTGCCTGGGTCTTGGAGATTGTATCCTGCAGTAATTGGTAGTTGGAGTTAAGGAAGTTCAACCTGTCTTGTACGGCAGGTACAGAAGAATCAATAGGCAGCTCAGGCAAGAAAGAAGGATGGTATCCATAATTGGCGAAAAAAGGTGACTGTTTGGTTGCCGATTGGGTGGAATTATTGTATGAAAATTCCGCGAGTGGGAGAAGTGATAGCCAGTCATCCTGTGCAAAAGAAGAAAAGCATCGTAGGTACTGTTCAAGGGTTTGATTGACCCTTTCAGTCTGTCCATTAGTTTGTGGGTGATAAGCTGTGGAGAGGCGGAGTTCAATGTTCAAAGTTTCACATAAGGCCCTCCAAAATCTAGAAGTAAACTGCACCCCTCGATCAGAAACTATGCTGTCAGGGATGCCATGCAACCTTACAATCTCCTTGATAAAAGTTGAGGCAGTCTCCGGGGCAGAAGGAGTTCCTTGCAGAGGTACAAAGTGGGCCATTTTGGTCAAACGATCAACCACAACGAAAATGGTAGTAAAGTCTTCAGATGGGGGAAGTTCTACTATAAAATCCATGGAGATCATGCTCCATGGTTTCTCAGGTACAGGAAGGGGCTCAAGTAGACCCCAAGTTCTGGCTCTGTCTGTCTTATTCCGAAGGCATGAAATACAAGATCTTACATATTTCTTGCAGTCGTTCATCAAGTTTGGCCACCAGAATGTACGGGAGATCAAATTAGCCGTCTTGTGAATCCCAAAGTGACCCGCTCTTGTAACTTCTGCACAATATTTGAGAGCGCAGAAATAGTTTGGTAAATGTCCTTCGGTGGAGAGGCCTCCCTTCCAGACTCCATCTCTGGCTGACTGGTACTGTCACGTACCTTGTAGGAGTCTGGAATGACGAGGTCGGCCTCCCTTGTATCTCCAACCCAAGCCCCACTGAGAATGGGACAGACCTAGGGTGAGGAGTTACACGAGAGCCTGTAGTTGCGTGCAGAACTTGTCAGCTGAGTTGCAGACGTGGAGATGCAGGCAGAGCATCTGGTAAGGAACTGGACTCAGGAAAGCTGGTAGGATGGACAGCTAGCACAGGCACTGGAGACAGCGTTAAGCCAAGCAGGAGGCTGGTGGAGGATCACAAGGGTGGCCGGGTTCGGTAGCAGACGGGCAGCGAGGTACTGGAAAAGGCCCCAAAAATCTTGGGCCAAGCTTCCTCGAGGGTCAACTTAGTTTCAAGTTCGCTGTGGAAAGCCAGACCTTATCTCCAGGTTCAAGATTCAAATTGCCTCTTCTCTTCTTGTCGAAGAACTTTTTATTATCTGCCTGGGTCTTGGAGATTGTATCCTGCAGTAATTGGTAGTTGGAGTTAAGGAAGTTCAACCTGTCTTGTACGGCAGGTACAGAAGAATCAATAGGCAGCTCAGGCAAGAAAGAAGGATGGTATCCATAATTGGCGAAAAAAGGTGACTGTTTGGTTGCCGATTGGGTGGAATTATTGTATGAAAATTCCGCGAGTGGGAGAAGTGATAGCCAGTCATCCTGTGCAAAAGAAGAAAAGCATCGTAGGTACTGTTCAAGGGTTTGATTGACCCTTTCAGTCTGTCCATTAGTTTGTGGGTGATAAGCTGTGGAGAGGCGGAGTTCAATGTTCAAAGTTTCACATAAGGCCCTCCAAAATCTAGAAGTGAACTGCACCCCTCGATCAGAAACCATGCTGTCAGGGATGCCATGCAACCTTACAATCTCCTTGATAAAAGTTGAGGCAGTCTCCGGGGCAGAAGGAGTTCCTTGCAGAGGTACAAAGTGGGCCATTTTGGTCAAACGATCAACCACAACGAAAATGGTAGTGAAGTCTTCAGATGGGGGAAGTTCTACTATAAAATCCATGGAGATCATGCTCCATGGTTTCTCAGGTACAGGAAGGGGCTCAAGTAGACCCCAAGTTCTGGCTCTGTCTGTCTTATTGCGAAGGCATGAAATACAAGATCTTACATATTTCTTGCAGTCGTTCGTCAAGTTTGGCCACCAGAATGTACGGGAGATCGAATTAGCCGTCTTGTGAATCCCAAAGTGACCCGCTAGGGGATGATCATGACATCGCCCTAGGACGGCAACTCTGAACTGTTCTGGGATAAAGATTTGCCTCTTAGACAAATAGGCCTCTTAGTACAGGCCATCCCTTAGTTGAAGAGCCAGGTCCTTGGAAGGCGGTTGGTCTTCCACATATTTTCTTATATGTGACATCAGATCCGCCTGAAGAAGTAAAAAATTATTGGCTGGTAAAATAGTATCAGGTTCCGAGGATACAACTGGATCACTGAACATGCGGGACAAGGCATCTGGTTTCCCGTTCTTTGAGCCAGGACGGTAGGTTATATGAAACATGAAACGAGAGAAAAAAAGTGCCCATCTTGCCTGCCGAGGTCTTAGGCGTTTAGCTGTCTTCAAATACTCTAGATTCTTGTGATCTGTGAAGATAAGAATTGGGTGAGAAGCTCCCTCCAAAAGGTAACGCCATTCTTCAAGAGCGGCCTTGATAGTCAGTAGCTCTCGGTCACCAACATCATAATTCCTTTCGGAAGGATTTAATTTTTTAGAGAAGAAGGCCACAGGGTGGAGCAATGATTTGGGCCCTTGGCGTTGGGAAATAATAGCCTCAACTGAATTTTCCGAGGCGTCTACCTCCAAAACATAAGCTAAGGAGGGATCGGGATGTTTCAAGATGGGAGCTGAGGTGAATAAGGCTTTCAACTGTTCAAACGCTGTCTGAGCCTCTGGGGTCCATCGAAAGGGAACATGCTGTTTCGTTAGCTGAGTAATGGGAGTGATGATGCCAGAAAAGTCCTTAATAAATGTTCTATAAAAGTTAGCAAACCCCACGAACCTCTGTACAGCTTTTCTGTCAGTAGCAGCAGACCATTCCAAGACAGAAGCGACTTTCTAAGGGTCCATGGAGATTCCTTCGGCGGAGATGACAAGCCCTAGGAAATGCACAACTTGCTTTTCAAAGTCGCATTTTTCAGCCTTTGCGTAAAGTCAGTGTTCCCGCAATCGAGCTAATACCTTTTTTACATGAGTCCGATGGGATTCTAAAGTTTCAGAGAATACAAGGATGTCATCCAGATACACGATGACGAATAAATCAAGAAAGTCCCGAAAAAAATCGTTTACCAGATGCTGGAATGTGGCTGGAGCATTGCAGAGCCCGAATGGCATGACTAAATACTCAAAGTGGCCAAAACGTGTCCGGAAGGCCGTCTTCCATTCGTCTCCCTCCCTGATTCTGACAAGATTATAGGCACCCCTCAAGTCCAGTTTGGAGAACACTCGTGCCCCTCGCAGCCTCTGGAATAGTTCGGGAATCAGAGGAAGAGGGTACCGATTCTTGACAGTGACCCTGTTAAGGTCACGATAGTCCACACAGGGCCTCAAGGTGTGGTCTTTTTTCTCAACGAAGAAAATACCGGCTCCTGCTGGTGAAGTGGAAGGCCGAATGAACTGCTTTTCAAGGCTCTCGTCGATATAGGTACGCAGGGCTTCCGTGACTGGCTATCACTTCTCCCACTCGTGGAATTTTCATACAATAATTCCACCCATTCGGCAACCAAACAGTCACCTTTTTTCGCCAATTATGGATACCATCCTTCTTCCTTGCCTGAGCTGCCTATTGATTCTTCTGTACCTGCCGTACAAGACAGGTTGAACTTCCTTAACTCCAACTACCAATTACTGCAGGATACAATCTCCAAGACCCAGGCAGATAATAAAAAGTTCTTCGACAAGAAGAGAAGAGGCAATTTGAATCTTGAACCTGGAGATAAGGTCTGGCTTTCCACAGCGAACTTGAAACTAAGTTGCCCCTCGAGAAGCTTGGCCCAAGATTTTTGGGGCCTTTTCCAGTACCCTCGCTGCCCGTCTGCTACCGAACCCGGCCACCCTTGTGATCCTCCACCAGAGTCTTATTCGAAGGCATGAAATACAAGATCTTACATATTTCTTGCAGTCGTTCATCAAGTTTGGCCACCAGAATGTACGGGAGATCAAATTAGCCGTCTTGTGAATCCCAAAGTGACCCGCTCTTGTAACTTTTGCACAATATTTGAGAGCGCAGAAATAGTTTGGTAAATGTCCTTCGGTGGAGAGGCCTCCCTTCCAGACTCCATCTCTGGCTGACTGGTACTGTCACGTACCTGGTAGGAGTCTGGAATGACGAGGTCGGCCTCCCTTGTATCTCCAACCCAAGCCCCACTGAGGATGGACAGACCTAGGGTGAGGAGTTACACGAGTGCCTGTAGTTGCGTGCAGAACTTGTCAGCTGAGTTGCAGACGTGGAGATGCAGGCAGAGCATCTGGTAAGGAACTGGACTCAGGAAAGCTGGTAGGATGAACACCTAGCACAGGCACTGGAGACAGCGTTAAGCCAAGCAGGAGGCTGGTGCAGGATCACAAGGGTGGCCGGGTTCGGTAGCAGACGGGCAGCGAGGTACAAGGCACAGGCAGGAGGGAGGTCAGATGGGAAGCCGAGATCAGGAACCAGTAATCAAGTATTCAAGTCCGGAAGCAAGGTCAAAGGGAAGCCAAGGTTCAGCAACAGGGATCAAGCCAGGTTTAAACAGAGTTCAGGTATCAGGGTACTTGCTGAAGACCAGTCAGCACTTGTCAGAAGTCAGAGCATCCTTTAAGTAGGCAGGCTGGTGCCAAAGGGAATTAGGAGCGTGCTCCTGCGCGCGCACGTTGCCCGTGCGCACGCGCATGCGCGAATTGCGCACACGCATGCGCAATGGTACTCCGGAAAGGCCGCTGCGTACTGGGGAAACTATGCTGTCAGGGATGCCATGCAACCTTACAATCTCCTTGATAAAAGTTGAGGCAGTCTCCGGGGCAGAAGGAGTTCCTTGCAGAGGTACAAAGTGGGCCATTATGGTCAAACGATCAACCACAACGAAAATGGTAGTGAAGTCTTCAGATGGGGGAAGTTCTACTATAAAATCCATGGAGATCATGCTCCATGGTTTCTCAGGTACAGGAAGGGGCTCAAGTAGACCCCAAGTTCTGGCTCTGTCTGTCTTATTCCGAAGGCATGAAATACAAGATCTTACATATTTCTTGCAGTCGTTCATCAAGTTTGGCCACCAGAATGTACGGGAGATCGAATTAGCCGTCTTGTGAATCCCAAAGTGACCCGCTAGGGATGATCATGACATCGCCCTAGGACGGCAACTCTGAACTGTTCTGGGATAAAGATTTGCCTCTTAGGAAGTACAGGCCATCCCTTAGTTGAAGAGCCAGGTCCTTGGAAGGCGGTTGGTCTTCCACATATTTTCTTATTTGTGACATCAGATCCGCCTGAAGAAGTAAAAAATTCTTGGCTGGTAGAATAGTATCAGGTCCGAGGACAAAACTGGATTACTGAACATGCGGGACAAGGCATCTGGTTTCCCGTTCTTTGAGCCAGGAAGGTAGGTTATATGAAACATGAAACGAGAGAAAAAAAGTGCCCATCTTGCTTGCCGAGGTCTTAGGCGTTTAGCTGTCTTCAAATACTCAAGATTCTTGTGATCTGTGAAGATAAGAATTGGGTGAGAAGCTCCCTCCAAAAGGTAACGCCATTCTTCAAGAGCGGCCTTGATAGCCAGTAGCTCTCGGTCACCAACATCATAATTCCTTTCGGAAGGATTTAATTTTTTAGAGAAGAAGGCCACAGGGTGGAGCAATGATTTGGGCCCTTGGCGTTGGGAAATAATAGCCCCAACTGCATTTTCCGAGGCGTCTACCTCCAAAACATAAGCTAAGGAGGGATCGGGATGTTTCAAGATGGGAGCTGAGGTGAATAAGGCTTTCAACTGTTCAAAACGCTGTCTGAGCCTCTGGGGTCCATCGAAAGGGAACATGCTGTTTCGTTAGCTGAGTAATGGGAGTGATGATGCCAGAAAAGTCCTTAATAAATTTTCTATAAAAGTTAGCAAACCCCACGAACCTCTGTGCAGCTTTTCTGTCAGTAGGAGCAGGCCATTCCAAGACAGAAGCGACTTTCTGAGGGTCCATGGAGATTCCCTCGGCGGAGATGACAAGCCCTAGGAAATGCACAACTTGCTTTTCAAAGTCGCATTTTTCAGCCTTTGCGTAAAGTCGGTGTTCCCGCAATCGAGCTAATACCTTTTTTACATGAGTCCGATGGGATTCTAACGTTTCAGAGAATACAAGGATGTCATCCAGATACACGATGACGAATAAATCAAGAAAGTCCCGAAAAACATCGTTTACCAGATGCTGGAATGTGGCTGGAGCATTGCAGAGCCCGAATGGCATGACTTAAATACTCAAAGTGGCCAAAGCGTGTCCGGAAAGCCGTCTTCCATTCGTCTCCCTCCCTGATTCTGACAAGATTATAGGCACCCCTCAAGTCCAGTTTGGTGAACATACGTGCCCCTCGCAGCCTCTGGAATAGTTCGGGAATCAGAGGAAGAGGGTACCGATTCTTGACAGTGACCCTGTTACTGTCACGTACCTGGTAGGAGTCTGGAATGACGAGGTCGGCCTCCCTTGTATCTCCAACCCAAGCCCCACTGAGGATGGGACAGACCTAGGGTGAGGAGTTACACGAGTGCCTGTAGTTGCGTGCAGAACTTGTCAGCTGAGTTGCAGACGTGGAGATGCAGGCAGAGCATCTGGTAAGGAACTGGACTCAGGAAAGCTGGTAGGATGGACAGCTAGCACAGGCACTGGAGACAGCGTTAAGCCAAGCAGGAGGCTGGTGCAGGATCACAAGGGTGGCCGGGTTCGGTAGCAGACGGGCAGCGAGGTACTGGAAAAGGTTCAAGATTCAAATTGCCTCTTCTCTTCTTGTCGAAGAACTTTTTATTATCTGCCTGGGTCTTGGAGATTGTATCCTGCAGTAATTGGTAGTTGGAGTTAAGGAAGTTCAACCTGTCTTGTACGGCAGGTACAGAAGAATCAATAGGCAGCTCAGGCAAGAAAGAAGGATGGTATCCATAATTGGCGAAAAAAGGTGACTGTTTGGTTGCCGAATGGGTGGAATT